>NW_020869715.1:48008-63008 GCF_003789085.1 Penaeus vannamei | reverse complement strand
ATCCTGCTGCCCCTCCCCGCCTCCCCCACCCCCTTCCTCTGAACTGCAATCCTTGGCCTTTTACCACCCATCTCTACCCCTTCTCTCTTTACCCCTTGGACTTCATATCTTACCTTCCCCACCCGTTTCTCGATGCCCGTCTCTCGTTACCTTTCCCTCCCTCTTCGTATCCAAGCCCCCATCCCTTCCTATTCCCTCGTTCCTCCCTCACATAATCTTTCACTTTTCTCCCTACTTTCACACACTCCTTTCCTCCCTCACTCTTCCCTACCCCCTCCTATCGCTCCGTCCCATCACTTCCCGAATTAGGCGTGCTTCACCCTCCTCGCCTCTCCCTTGTGCCGTTTACCCTTCCTTCCTCTCTACCCCCCGTTCCTCCTTTCCCCCCTCTCCCATCCCCTTCGCCCCTGTTCCCCCCTTTCCCCCTTCCCCTCCCCCTTCCCCCCTCCCTTCCCTCCCTCCTTCAATCCTTCCTTTCCTTCCTCCCTTCCTCCCTTCCTCCCTTCCCCCCTTCCCCCTTTCCCACCTTCCCTCCTTCCCTCTGTCATCTTTCCCCCTTCCCTCTTACCTCCCTTTCCTCCCTTCCTCCCTTCCCTCCTTCCCCCCCTTTTCCCCCCAACACAGGGCCCTAGGTTACGAGTCCACGATCCAACTGCAGCTGACCCCCTCCGAGATCCCCGAGACCCTGCGTCGGATTTACCTCAGGATCACCATTGAGGGAATCCTGTTCGAGAAGACCTTCGAGGCGGATCCCGATATCAAGTTTACCTACGCGTGGAATCGGCTCAACGTGTACAGGTGAGTTTGGGTCATTTGCATAACACGGGGGGGGGGAATCTGGTTATTTGCACACGGGTGGGTCTGGTTTATTTGCACTCAGGTGGGTTGGCATTTGAATACAGGGTCTAGTTCATTGCATACAGGTGAGTCGGAGGTCATTTACATACAGGTGGGTTTGTTAATTGCATAAGGTGAGTTTGAGGGTCTTTAGCATATCGAGGGAGACCTAGTTTATTTGTATTAAGATGTCATTTGCATACAGTGATCATGCAACATGGTGAGTCTGGTTTTTTGCATAAGGGGAGTTTGGGGTCTTTAGCATTACAGAGTGAATCCTAGTGTATTTGCATAGGGTGAGTCTTGTTCATTTGCATACAGGTATAGTCTAGTTTAACTTTGCATACAGGTGAACCTAGTTTATTTGCATATAGGTGAGTCTGGTTCATAAAAAGTTAGTAGGTCATTTTGCATAACAGGTGAGTCTGGTTTATTTGGGTGCTGGCGGGTCTGGGACAGCGTTACGGTAGGAGGTTGAAGAGGGGACCCGGTTGAAGGGGTGTGTGGTGTGTTGTTGTGCCAGGCCTGATCCGGCGGAGAGATTTAGCGTGTTGTGTTGTTGGGGTAGGGGGGAGGGTGATGGGGAAGGGCGAGATGCAGGCTGAGGAGGTGAAGGGAGGAAGGAGGGTGTTGTTGTGTTTTTTATGTATGTTCCCTCATAATCTATGTGTATTTGTTGTGGTACTGATACCGACTCTATTCAATTCACTTGTGAACGGTGATAGCAGCGGACCTGGTGTATGTGTGTGTTTGTGTGTGCGTTTGTGTATTTATTGTGTATGTGGGTGGGCTGTGTGTTCGCTTGTTCGGGGGGAGGCTGTGTGAGGTTATAGAATGAAATGTGTGTCCTCGAATAATGAAATGGTGTGTGATTAAGCATGTTAATTTGGGGCGGGGTGGAAGTGTGTTCATTATATTTTATAAAAGGAGGAGAGAGAGAGATGAAAGAGGAACGCATAAGGTAAAAAAAAAATATGTATGTGTATATATAATAACCGTATATCCAGCGTTAAATAATTAATTACCACTGCATCCAATCAGACACCCCGGCCACCAAACAAAAACTAACCCCAGTCTTTCCCAACCCAACACAACACAACACATACCCCACCCCACCCCCTACGTTCGCCAATGCGGATACGTTCATTACCGCAAGCCCAACCCAACCCAAACCCAACCCAACCCACCCACTCTCCAACCCCCACCCAACCCACCTCGACCCAACCCAACCCCAACCCATCACGCCCAACCCCACCACACCCCACCCCACCCCACCCACCCCACCAACCCACCCAACCCCCACCCCACCCCCACCTCACCCCACCCCACCCAACCCACACCCACCCCACCCAACCCCACCTCAACACAACAACTAATTCCACGTTGTGTGCCCAATCCGTGAAACCCTAACCGCAAATGTCCCGATGCCTGCCACCCCACTCAATCCAATCCAACCCCACCCCACCCAAAACCCCAACCAAACCCAACCCAACGCAACCAACCCACCCTAACCCAACCCACCCCACCCCAACACCACCCCACCAAACCTCACCCCAGCCTAACCCAACCCAACCCAACAAAACTTTGACCCAGGCTCCTCCGAATCCCTGCAGGGCAACGTGTCTACCGGCGTGGACCTGGCGGTGTGAGTCAAGTCGGTTTTTTCGCCTACAGTAACTGCGACCAGGTCATCTGGGACGCAGCAGACAACCCAGCGGTCTCAGGGTCCGACATGAGTTATCTCAGATATCGGCGGGCTGGGAACCTGTCATCCATCACTTAGATGTACCAATTTCCTATGCAGGGTCTAGGAACAAAAGGGGGATTGTTATGAATATTGTTTTAACCTTGTGTTATTGCTGTTTGTGTTGTTATCATTGTCATTGGTTTTTGTTCTTGATCACTTATTATTGTTGTTGTTGTTTATTCGATTGTATTTGTGATTGATTATTATTTTTTAGTTTGTGATTGTGCTGCATAAGTTATTAATTCTTTGTTGTTATTGTTATTATTTTTTTTTGTGTGTGGATTTATTATTATTATTGTTATTATTATTTCCATTTTGTTATTCAATATTGTTGTTCTGTGGTTGTTTTGCGGTCTGTGTATTACATATTCTTGCTATTGCTGTTATTTTTAATGTTGGTCTCATAAGTGAGAATATGGCACTACAACGATCACGGCTATCAAGTCCATACAATGCTCTGATAACCACTGGTGATTATAAGCAAACAAACATAGAATTGTGTGCCTGGTCTGGTCCCTTTCGTGACCACCCCATATCTATTCCCCCCCCCCGCCCCTCTTCTCTAACCCCCCCCGCCCCTCTCTCTAAACCCCCTCCCCCCTTCCCCCTGCCCCTCTCTCTAAAACCCCTCCCCCCCCCGCCCCTCTCTCTAACCCCCCTCCCCCCCTCCCCTCTTCTCTTATAGCTTTTTCGCTGCTTTCCCGTTCGTTGTTGTGGCCGGTTTTCGCTCCGTCTTCGTCTATTGGTCCCCCCCCGGGACCCTCTCTCTACTCCCCCCCCCCGCCGCCCCTCTCTCTAAAGTGCTTCGCCTCGGGTCCCTGTTCGCTCCGCTCCTCCGCTGTCTCTTTAACTCCCCCCCGCCCGCCCTCGTCTCTAACCCCTCCCCCTCCCCCGCCCCTCTCTCTCTGTAACCCCCCCCCGCCCTCTTCTCTACCCCCCTACCCCTCCCCTCTCTCTAACCCCCCCCCCGCCCTCCTCTCTCTAACCCCCCCGGTGCCCTCTCTCTCTACCCCCCCCCCCCCCTCCTCTAACCCCTCCCCCCCGCCCCTCTCTCTTAACCCCCACCCCCGCCCCTCTCTCTAACCCCCCTCCCCCTCCCCCAGGCATCCTGCAGAAGGGGCGACAGGGCGCAACATGCACTTGAAGCAAACCGCGTGGGTCCTGATCGCTGATGGGGGGACGGCACCAGAGGGAGGTGGCTGTCGTGCAGGTTTCATGCGACGGCCGGCTGACAAAAGCAGAGGCTCCTGACGTCGGCTGCCCTCGCCCCGGGTCCTGACGGCTCGCTCTACATCGCTGACTTCAACCTCATCCGCCGAGTGATGCCCGATAACACCGTCAGGACCGTCGTGAGGCTCAACGAGGTTCTCTCTCTCTCTTTCTTTCTTTTTCTTTCTCTTTCTCTTTCTTTTCTCTCTTTTCTTCTCTTCTTTCTCTCTTTCTCTTTCTTCTCTTCTTCTTTCTTTTTCTTTTCTTCTTTCTTTTCTTTCTTTCTTTCTTCTTTCTTTCTTTCTTTTCTTTTCTTTTCTTTCTTTTCTCTCTCTCTCTCTCTCTCTCTCTCTCTCTCTCTCTCTCTCTCTCTCTCTCTCATTCTCTCTCATTTTCTACTTCGATAGACGTTGATATAACTATTTATGATTTCCACATTTTATCTGTCCATTCTTTGAAATTCATGAAATATTTGATTTTAACCCCCCTCCCCCCCTCCCCCCGCAGCGAAGACGCGCGTGTCGTACCGCTACCACATGGCCGTGAGCCCCGTGACGGGCGAGGTCTACATCAGCGACCACGAGGCGCACCTCATCCTGAAGGTGCGCGACCCCGACGACTTCTCGCGGCCCGAGGACAACTACATGCCGTACGTGGGCTCCGGCGAGCGCTGCTTCCCCGGCGACGAGGTGGGCTGCGGCGACGGCTCGCTGGCCCGCGACGCCAAGCTGCAGTACCCGAAGGGCATGGCGGTGTCCCTGGACGACGTGCTCTACTTCGCCGACGGCACCAACGTGCGGGCGGTGGACGCCGACGGCATCATCAACACCGTGATCGGCACGCACCGCCACCGCGCCCACTGGCGGCCGCTGCCGTGCGAGGGCACCGTGCCCGTGTCGGAGGTGAGCCTGCGCTGGCCCACCGCGCTGGCCGTCAGCCCGCTCGACGACTCGCTCTACGTGCTCGACGACCACCACGTGCTGCGCCTCACGCGGGACGGCCAGATCAAGGTGGTGGCGGGGCGGCCGCTGCACTGCCCTCCGCTCAGCCACGACGCGCCCTCGGACCTGGCGGCGCACACCACGCTGCGCTCGCCGCAGAGCCTGGCCTTCGCGCCCAACGGCGACCTGTACATCGCCGAGAGCGACAACGAGCGCGTCAACCGCGTGCGCGTGATCGAGACGGACGAGCGCATCCACGACTTCGCCGGCGCCGACTCCAAGTGCAACTGCCAGGAGGAGGCGTGCCCGTGCTTCGACGAGGCGCACGTGCTGGCGGCCACGGCCGTGTTCTCCACCATCTCGGCGCTGGCCGTGACGCCCGACGGCGTGGTGCACGTGCTGGACCAGGGCAACCTGCGCATCCGCTCCGTGACGTCGTCCATCCCCGAGCCCAACGCCGAGCGCCTCTACGAGATCTACTCGCCGGAGACGCAGGAGGTGTACGTGTTCAACCGCTTCGGCCACCACACCGCCACGCGCAGCATCCCCACGCGCCGCACCATCTACTCCTTCGCCTACAACGTCAACACGAGCAACGGCAAGCTGTCCACCGTCACGGACGCCGGCGGCAACCGCGTGTCGTTCCTGCGCGACTACACGGGCCACGTGTCCATGGTGGAGAACTCGCGCCAGCAGAAGTGCCGCCTGCAGATGTCGCGCTCGCGCCGCCTCGAGTTCTTCGTCACGCCCGACGAGCACAACGTCACGCTCACCTACCACGGCGCCACCGGCCTCCTGCGCTCGCGCATGGACTCCACGGGCCGCGCGCACGTCTACACCTACGACACCTACGGCCGCCTGACCCGCGCCGTCACGCCCTCCGGCCAGGTCATCGACTTGGCCTTCGACCTGAGCCAGAAGGGCGCGCGCGTCACGCTGACCCGCGACGGGACGGCGCCGATCACCATGCTCATCAAGGGCGCCCTCGTCACGGAGACCATCGGTGAGCGCGAGGCCTTGTCGGGGGGGCGGGCGGGAGGGCCTGGGGGGGGGGGCGAGGGGGCGCAGCTAGGTTCATGAAGGCATAGCAATGCTGGCTCTGGTAGCAGCAGTGCATAGCTCAGGCACAACGGAAACTTTGGCATATACTTTTTTCTCATTTAATGTATCAGTATGTAGAAGTGTGTGTGTGTTTGTATTATTATTATTATTTTTTTTTTTACATACAATGTGTATATGTACACGCGTGTCAATTTTATCCCTAGTTAATTCCCGACGATAAAGCCGTCACTTTCGCCCCCGCAGGATCGGCCTCGAGTGTGACGGCGCAGCTCCCCGACGGCTCCGTGGTGACGCGCACCGCCTGGGGGCACCACATCGCCACCGAGACCGTCCCCTACACCCTCCTGCAGGACCACACGCTCGCGCACTCCTACCCCGTCTCCGGCAGGCAGCGCACTGAGATCGGCAACGAGCTCGTCAACAGCTTCGACTGGAAGTACTTCGTGGAGGCCGGAGATCGCCAGGGACCCGTGACGCAGGTGAGGGATCACACACACCACACACACACACACACACACACACACACACACACACACACACACACACACACACACACACACACACACACACACACACACACACACACACACACACACACACAAAAAAAAAAAAAACTGTTAGCAAATATTCGAATACTGATTATAATAAATGTATATATATATAGATGAACTAATAGATCGATAGGAAGACTATACAGACCCATATTATATGCTAAGAGAGAGAGAGAGAGAGAGAGAGAGAGAGAGAGAGAGAGAGAGAGAGAGAGAGAGAGAGAGAGAGAGAGAGAGAGAGAGAGAGAGAGAGAGAGAGAGAGAGAGCTGATAGGAGTGCTCACCCCCCACACACACACCGCCCCACCCCCACTAACCGCCCCCAACCACCAGGTGGGCCGCAAGATGAGGGTGAACGGCGAGGACCTGTTGACCTTCAAGTACGACCTGTTCACCGGCACCGAGGCTGTGCTGAACGAGGTCGGAGCCACGCTGCTCAACGTGACCTATGACCCCCTGGGCCGCCCGCTCAAGTGGACGCCCGCGCAGCCCTTCCTGCCGGTGCAGCTCAAGTACAACCGCTTCGGCCAGCTGGAGGAGTGGACTTGGGGCGACATGAGGGAGCAGTACTCCTACGACCGCGCCGGCAGGTACGAGGGCGTCACCTACGCCGACGGCACGCGGGTCATGTACTCCTTCAAGGACCTGTCCAGCGTCAAGGTGGGTTTGGGCGGCTCTCACGGTTTCTCGGGCGTAGAAAATTATTTCTTTGTGATATTATGTGTTGTGTTGACCTTTAACTCAGGTAACGTCGAGGTGCATTTCATTGTGCCGCCTTGCACATATATCATTTCATAATTCCCTACTTAACCCTTGTCCCTGCCTCCCGCAGCCGTACAAGGTGAGCGTGGCGTCGGGCAGCGAGCACCTGCTGGAGCACGACGAGGGCGGCGCCCTGTCGGCCGTGACGACGCCGCGCGGCCACAAGTACACCTTCCACGTGCAGCCGTCGCTGCTGCACAACCGCTTCAGCTTCACGCCGCCCGGCTCGCCTCGCCACCCGTACCAGCTCTTCTACAGCGACGACGGCAAGATCCTGGCCGAGGTGCTGCCCCACCAGGCGAGCCGCGTCATCTACCACCACGACAACACCGGCCGCATGCACTTGCAGATCTTCGGCGACGGCTCCGTGGAGTACGGCTACCACCCCGAGACCGGCCTCATCCGGACCGTGTCGGTGCGCGAGCGCGGCTTCGAGCTGCGCAGCGACAACAAGTACCACGGCGGCCTCGTCAAGGAGCAGCGGATCCGCTACGGCTCGACGGCCGTCCTCGACTCGGCCAAGCTGCGGTTCCTGTACGACGGCAACGCCCGCCCGCGCCGCGTCGAGGTCGAGATCAACGGCAAGGAGCAGCCGGACTACGACATGAAGTACAACATCATCCTGGGCACCCTGGACAGCGTGGGCGACATGAAGGTGACGTCGTCCTACCACAACAAGACCGTCATCCAGGACGTGCGCAAGATCATGCTGCGCGTCACGGAGTTCGACCCGCACGGCCGCGTCGTCGAGTCGGCGCTCACCGTGCGCAGCCGCCTCGTCTACCGCAACCGCTACGGCTACGACACGCGCGGCCGCCTGGCCACCATGTCCACGTGGCGCGGCCCGGGCACGGACGAGAAGCGCACCAACTACACCTACACGCCCGACGGCTTCCTGCAGGCGGTGGACGGCGCCGACTCGTGGCAGTTCCGCTACGACGCCAACGGCAACATGATCGCCGTGGTGGAGGGCGGCCGCGAGATGACGGCCACGTACGACGGCGCGGACCGCCTGGTGGGCTGGGGCGACGTGGAGCTCAACACGTACTCGCCCGGCGGCGCCGTCGTGCGCCAGGGCGAGGTCCACCTCAGCTACAGCGCCAGGGGGAACCTCAAGTCCGCCTGGCAGCAAGGCCAGTACAAGGTGTGGTGCAGGCACGACCACCACGGCCGCCTGGCGGTGTGGGAGGACGACCACGGCAATGTGACGCAGTTCTTCTACGCCGACCTGCGCCGCCCCGACCTCCCGACGCACATCCACTACCCGAAGCGCGGCGTGACGCATGCACTGGAGTACGACGAGCGCGGCCACCTCATGGCCATCCACACAGGCAAGCGCCGCCTGTGGATCGCCACGGACCACTTGGGCTCGCCCGTGGCCGTCTTTGACGACTCCGGAGTGCTGGTGAAGGAGGTCGTGAGGTCCCCGTGGGGCGCCACGCTCACCGACTCCCGCCCCGACCTCCTCCTGCACGTGGACTTCCAGGGAGGACTTCGCGATCCCGTCACGGGATTCATCGTCTTCGGGCTCCACACGTACGACCCCGTGCATGCCATGTGGATGGCCCCGAGGTACGACTTGGTCACCAGCGCCCCCGACCACGTTGGGGCCGTCTACGTGCACCGCTTCCACGACAACGACCCCGTCAACCCGGTCAACCGACACCCCAACCACTACACAGGTAAGAGGGCCGCCTCGTGCTTCCGCTGACGTCACGGGCTCTTGCAGACTGGCTCGTGAGTCGGCATTGTGGGAGGACGGCCGCGAGGCCTGCATGCCCTTGGCCAGCGGCTCTCCTGCTGATTTATTCTGTAAATGAATCTGTGATTGATGTTAAACAGGCGAAATATTGGTTTCCGTCGTCTTAGTTGGGAAGAATACGACCAGCTTTATACACAGAATCAGACCCTTGATATGTGTTTTACATGCTTAAAACTTTCTATACCAGTATCATACGTATATTTATGTTTGTGCGTATAGACATATTAACATACAAACAGCACACACACAAACTCATCGAACATACAGACACACGCATGCACACCCACACACAGCACGCACCACACACGCACACGCACACGCACGCACATATCAGATAGCCCTCCCTAACGCTCCCGCCTTTTCCAGACCTGAACAGCTGGCTGAAGCTGTACGGCGTGGACCTGTCGCGCATGCTCGGCTCCAGCTACCACGACGAGACGGTGGAGCGGCAGGAGGGAGGCCTCCTGCAGGCCCGCCAGCTGGCTCCTTCCCTCCGCGTGATCTCCGGCCTCTCTTGCTCCACGGAAGGCGTCCTTCGGCAGTTCTCGCAGCCGTCTCTGCTGCCGGAATCCCTGATTCGGTCCGACGCGCCCGCCTGGGCCATCCCCGGCTGGGATGCCCTCGGCCGCTTCATGTCGTCGCCGCCCATGCTGGGTCCGGGCGTGATGGTGTCCCGCGTGGAGGGGCGCGCCGTGGTCACGCTGGTGCCGTCCAGGGAGAACTCGGTGGTGCAGGACGTGGCGCGCGACGTCCTCAACGGCTCGGCGTTGCTGGACGTCACCCTGACGCACCACCGCCACCACACGCTCTACCTCGCCAAGGAGAACGCCGCCCTGCGCCAGGACGACCTGCAGCAGCTGCAGCGCCTCAGCGGCCGCTTCAATGTCACGTCGCGCGACGAGGGCGAGCACCACGAGATCCGCGTCGTCGGCAACGACGTGTCGCTCGTCCTCATGTACGGCACCGACGCCCCCAACGCTCGCCACCGCCTGCTGCGCCACGCCCACCGCCACGCCGTGACGCGGGCGTGGGAGATGGAGCGGCTGCTGGCGGAGCGCGCGGCTCGCCCACGCGCCACGAGTGGACGGTGGAGGAGCGCGGCGAGCTGGTGAGCAAGGGCAGCGTGAGCGGCTACATCGCGGCCGACATCCACTCCATCCACCGCTTCCCTCTGCTCGCCGACGACCCCACCAACGTGGTGTTCCGGCGCGACACGGGGCGGCGGCGCCGTCGCAGCCGGGACGCGCCGCACTCGTGATCCCCGGGTGGGGGCGCGGCCCTTGTACATACCGCTGTATAGTGTAGCGCTGTGAACCTGTACACACTGTACAAACAGGGTATTTCTCACACATTGTACACATCTCTCCGAGCCGGAGACTAATCCTCACATGTGATAGAGGCGAACTGTGTGGCGGCGGCGGCGGCGGCGGCGACCGGCGCTGCTGGGGTGTGAGGCCGTGATTGGGGGGAGGGGGGAGGGGAGCGTAGGTGTGTGTAGTGAGCGCAGACGGCGGAGAGGTCGGCTCTGCGTCACACCCCAGGAGCACAGTGTTGCCGGCCGTTGTATATAACGTATGCCCGGCGGGGCCTCGACCCGCCGGGGTAGTCAAAGGTTTGCAGTGGTATATAATTTTGCTGCTTAACATTCCATCGTGAATTGTGTACTTTTATGGACTGACGAGTGTGCAGAGTTGGTGTGGTGCAGAGAGACGGCAAGACATATATATTTTGTACGTTTTTGTTACAAACATGTCCATTATTTAGAGATACTTAATGCCAATTTCTATTTGAATGTGTCCCGTGTCCTAGCGAGATGTCTTAAGGGGATCAGTCCAGGGCTCAGACTCCAATCATATTATCTTGTATATATTTATAAGAGACGCATATGATGTCAGAGAGAGAAAGAGAGCGAGAGAGAGAAAGCGAGAATGGACGAGAGAAAGAGAAAAGTAGATGTAAGAATTTAAATATGACGATGAGTTGCCATCCTCACCCTCCCAGACTGACAAGCAAAGTTCACTTGCTAATGCATCAACTCATGAATTTTATTATGCAACATACAAGTAAATAGATAAAAGGATAGATTGGTCTCTTCGCCCCTGATGACGCCATGAGCCCTCACCTCCTTATTTGTTCTGTAGAAAGTCTTAGAGACTATTTTTGTGACAGGTTACAGAGAGTACGAGGCCAAAGACAAGGACTAGGAGATCGACTAAAGTTCATTTTCCCCAACGGAACTTATGGAAATTGAGCTTTAGTGATTGATATTATGGGAAAAGAGAGAAAGAAAGAAAATAACAATAATAACACTGGCCGGTCGCACTCGAACCGAAGTCACTCGTAAGAACTTTACGCCTGAAACTGCAATAATTAAGCGAATATCTTGGTCCAGACGACGTGGTGTTTCCTCAGTGTGTTCTCTGGCCCAATTATACGACGTGTAGATGGCAATATTAGTAATTGGTTGTTTGGCAGTTTGGTCTGGAGGCCATACCCGCCGGCGGTCGAGGGGGCGTGGCGAACTCTTGAGTGGGCGGGCCCTCAGAGCTTGTCCTTCACTCCCTTTGCTGTAATGCAAGAAAAAAGAGCGTTAGAGCTGCGATTAAAGTCAGACACGGTTTGTTTTCGGAAGATTGGACAAGCAGCAAGAAGAGAAAAGAAAGAAAAAGAAAGACAAAAAACGGAAGACTCCATCCTCAAAGTATTTCTTCTCCCAGCTTTCATTCAGTTCCTTTGTTTCTGATTAACGACAGATGAATCATCGAAAGGATCGTTCCGTAATAATACTTCTCTTAATAATACTTTCTCATAGTGACTGTGTCTGCGTGAAATAAATAAAGAGAGAGAAAAGGGAGAAAAGGAAAAGGACGAAAAGGGAGCGGGAAAAGGAAAAGGACAAAAGGAAAAAGGAAAAGGGAGCGGGAAAGGGACAAAAGGACGAAAAGGAGCGGGAAAAGGACAAAAAGGACGAAAAAGGGAGCGGGAAAGGACAAAAGGACGAAAAGGGAGCGGGAAAAGGACAAAAAGGACTCGAGTGTTCCGCCGTGTTTCCTCGACCGCCAGCGCGCACGACCTCCTCTAGTTCAGTCACAACATTGGTGCTTTCTTTCCTAGTTTAGTCTCGTCCCGACACCGTGTGTGATAAAGCGCTGCGGGAAAGAAGAGAAAAGAAAAGAAAAGAAAAAAAAAAGAATAACATATTGGATTTATTGAATTTATATTCCTTTTTTTAATCTTTCTTTCTTTCTTTTTTTTGGCTTGAATTTCGGTTGGTGCTTTTTATTTATTTACGATTTTTTTTTAAAAAGAAAGAGATATATATATGTATATGTATAATTTCGTAGCTGTGACTCCAAGCGGCAGGACGGTGAAAGACTGCAGCTATTTTCCCTTCTCCTCTCATTTGCACATTTAGCAAAGCTTGGCGCAACCAACATATCAACAACACTCGTAGACTAGACTGTATGTTAATGTGCCATAGAATTTACATTGGTTGCTTGTGCCAAGAATTTTTTAGCGTTGGGGGTATGTTTTGTACAGGCAAGACAAACAAACAAACCAAAAAAAAAAAAAAGAAATGAATGTCTTAGATTAGTCCGAAGATGTGAATGATATTACACATTACTATATATGAATATATATAGATATATATAATTATATGATTCACGTGCCCTCCCATCTACCTGCGATACCTTTACTTACAAAGAATTCAAAGAAAATGGAGTAAAAAAAAAAAGTTTAGCGAAGTCTCTATTTCTATCTACATGACATTGAGGTTTGTACATTAATACATAAAATAATTAAGGCGACGTATACCCCGAGTGGAACCCCGTTATAGCGCCCTGGGGGAAGTCCGTGTCCAAATACCCCGGGAATGTAAAAGACGAAAAAAAAGAAAGAAAACAAAAGAGAGATTTGGAAATACTAAACTGAGGGACTTGGGTACAATTGTTTCGGCGGAAGTCGAGGGAAAAGAAGAAACGTAGATTTTTTTATTCACTGTCTGTGGTGTCGTTAAGTGTATCGAGTTTCTGTTATCGAGTTAAATATTGTATATGATCGTATGTACAGTATGTGTGCGGATGTGGATGTGTGTGTATGTGTGTATATATGTATTATATATATATATATATATATATATATATATATATATATATATATATATATATATATATATATATATATATATATATATATAGTATGTATGTATGTATATACTATATGTCTTTGTATGTATATGCACTTATGCATATATGTATGTATATGTATATATGTATATACATATATATATATATATATATATATATATATATATATATATATATATATATATATATAATATATATATATATATATATATATACATATATGCATATATATATTTATGTATGTATATATAGTATATATATATATTATATATTATATATATATATAGATATATAGATATAATACACACACACACACACCACACACACACACACACACACACACACACACACACACACACACACACACACACACACACACACACACACACACACACACACACACACACACACACACACACACACACACACACACACACACACACACACACACACACACACACACACACACACACACACACACACACACACACACACACACACACACACACACACACACACACACACACACACACACACACACACACACACACACACACACACACACACACACACACACACGTCACACACACACACACACACACACACACACACACACACACACACACGTACCACACACACACGTACACACACACACACACACACACACACACGTACACACACACACACACACACACACACACACACACACACACACACACACACACACAACACGTACACACACACACGTACACACACACACACACACACATATATGTGTGTTTATATTATATATATATATATATATATATATATATATATATATATATATATATATATATATACCTACACATATACGTTCAGTTAATCATGGGATTAATTTAGGAATATGTGATCATCAACTACTATAATCTTGTAAAAAAGGGAGAGATTGCTCGTTCTTTTTGTAGACTTCGCTGACTCTGCCGTGAAGCCAACCATTCGGCCTGTGAAGATAACGGATCCAGCCTCTGTCTCTTGTCGGTCGCCCGTCAAGTAAAGTCGATTTTCATTTCATATTTCCTTCCCTCCTTCCTTCCCTTCCCTTTCTTTTTATTCTCCCTGTTCCCTCCTTTCTTTCTTTTTCTTCCTCACTCCCTCCCTTCCTTTCTTTTTATTCTCCCTGTTCCCTCCTTTCTTTCTTTTTCTTCCTCAATCCCTCCCTTCCTCTGCTTCCTCCTTTTATTATCCTTCGATGATGTTTCTCTTGTTGCCATATATTGCGCTCTTCTTATTCTAACTTTTGACGAAAAAAATATCGTAAGAGATTATAACGATGGAAGGAAGAAAATGCCCTTGCAAAATTTGTCGTCTTACTATTATTTTTTTTTTATCTTGAAGAAAAGATAAACGAGTAGGATGAAATGTCAAAAGGCTCGCTTATGACCATGCTTTCCCCCCCCCCCCTCCCCCCCCCTCCTCCTTCCCCTCCCTAAAAGAACCATTTAAAAGCCGCCTTCTTTCATAACTATCGTAATAAAGATAAGAATCTCTGGCTACGTTCTTTGGCCACATTTTTTTTTCTTTTTTATGGTAAAGAATCTGCTACAGCAGGAATACGACACGTAACTTGCCAGTGTACGATAATGCTTGACTGCAACTCATAAAAACAAATGACGATCAACTTGCATTCTCGTTTTCCCTCCTTTTTCCCTTCATTTAAATCGCGAATTCCGTCGCTGTGTGTACATATATCTGTCACATTGTAATAACTTGGGTAACGGTAATATTAGCGAAATAAAAAGTGACATGTAGTTTTCATGTTGCAGCCCGGTATTGTACAAGAAATTAAAAATAAACTTGCTTTTGTATACACCGCGCGGCATCTTATCGTACCAGCAGCAAGGCCATTTGTACATGCATTGCAAGGCATTATCTCTGGACCTTGTCACAATAAGAAGGAAAAAAAATGCTCAGAGGTGAATAAGATCAATAAAAACTCATT
>NW_020869715.1:38008-43008 GCF_003789085.1 Penaeus vannamei | reverse complement strand
ATTGAAAAAGTATTTCACAGTGTTGGTGAATGTTGTAAGAACCAAGAAAGAACTTTTAGATTCACAATTTACCTCCCGTAAGGGTAAGTCGACTGAAATTGCAGCACTGTCATTCACAGACTATATATTGAAAATTTTTGACAAAGAATTTATCATGGAAGATTTTTATTTTATTTCGGCAAAGCTTTTGAGATTGTGAATTGTGCCCTGTTAATGAGAGAAAAAAAAACTTTTACACTGTGGCATATGGTACACGACTCAAATAGATCACAATTTGTATACTTTAGCCAACACAAGTCACAACCCTCCAAAATATCACATGGTGTTCCTCAGGCTTCATTTCTAGGTCCTCATCTATTTTTGAGATTCGTCAACGATATTGTAAATTGCAGCTGCAAATTAAAGTTTGCGCGCTTGCCGACAATAGCAGTTTGTGTATCAGTGTTTCTTGTGCATACTGCAAACACTGAACTTATTCTGGTAGACAACTGGGTAAAAGTAAAAAAGCTTAATGTACAAAACAAAAGATTAGCCGAAAATATTCAAGTCCTAAAAGTAAAGACACTTAATCGTGACCAAAACATATTGTGGCCCTTACCATCAACGGCAGATCGAAGTGGACCAGTCACGTTCAGACTGTCAACAGCAAAATTAGGAAACAGCGTGGTATATTAAACTTCATAAGAAACAGCCTCAAGACGAGGGCTCTCACGAGGGGCATTTCACCACTCAAAATAGCCGACGAGATTTCCGGGACTTCAGATTTTACTTTTTTTTTGGGGGGGGGGGATTTCCGGTTTTCAGAGGCATTTAACAACCATTAAATCATCCTAAATGTTTAAAAAACTAAGCTGTTATCAGTTTGTACATTAAAGATTACATATAAAATGCACTACTTTATCACAAGACATGACTGCTGAAGGTTACTATAACCCTCCGGACACACACACACACACAACACTACTTTACCATAAAACACGACTGCTTAAGGTTGCTGTAACCCTACAGACAAAAAGAAAAAAAATCAATTTACCGTTTTCGTCATAATCTGATGCATTCACTTAGGGATTAACTTAGGGCGTCTTCTATAGTGCCCTTAACTCTTAATAACGTATTTAATTTATTCCTAATCCACCGTGTCCGTATAGAAGACGACACTCCGCTGCCAGACGGCGTGACAATAATGTTCCGTAAAAACTGTCGTACTCACTATTCTATCACCACCGTTTTTGAGCATCATTTAAACCAGCTCACTTCCAGAAATATCCTCAATCACTTGGTAATAAAAGCATTTTAAAGTGAGCGATCCTGTTTCTGAAAAAAAAAAAACTGCGGAAATAGACATCAGGGCGTTATGAACACTTGACCTTTCAGCTGAATCCATGACATCCTGTGTTGCTTTTCTGCGTATAAAATGCTTTACCAAGACCGCTTTATTTGTTTGATTTATACATAACCATTTTCCTATTTTTTTACTTTTTGCTTGGATTTGGTCTGGCATAAATGATGTGTTATTATTAAATCAATAGTGGACATTTTTATACTATTTTGTGTTTAATTGTTCGTCTGGTCGAGGTCGTGTTTATAAATTGAACTCCAAGATTCTCTTATATAGAAAGATTCTGCGCAGAAATCCCCAACATAACACTCTGCCTTCACCTGCTCTGGTGTTTGTCGAAGTTTTTATCTTTTAATAACACTAAAACGGCATTTTTTTTAGTTCAGTATTATTATTCAGTATGGCAAGTAGACCTTAAGAAAAACCCATGAAATTGTGTAGCATGGTGAGTGCTTCTTGTTCTTATATTGAGTGCTCGGCTGTCTGTTCGTATACTTGACATGCATAAATAAAGAAATAAATGCATATTTATCAGTCTAGACATGCATATCAACCCGGGAAATAGATGGTTAAATGTATATCTATCAGATATATAGACAGATATGCCTTTATTTCTGCATCTGTATTTATGAAAATTCATTAGGTCGGGCCTGGCACAATTTTAACAAACCGGCTGTATATCTGGGATTGGATATATACATGTGACTGGATTTATTTTCTATGTTATTTGATGTGTTTCAAGTAGAATGTATATTTCAATAATAATGTAACCTAAACTATTATATTTGCATTGTATTTGATTTTGCCAAAATTAATAAATAATCAAAATTCTCCTCCTCCTCCTCCTCCTCCCCCTCCCTCCTCTTCTTCCCAACCCTCCTCCTCCTCCTCCTCCCTCCCCCCCTCCTCCCCTCCTCCTCCTCCTCCTCCTCCTCCCTCCTCCTCCTCCTCCTCCTCCTCCTCCTCCTCCTCCTCCTCCTCCTCCTCCTCCTCCTCCTCCTCCTCCTCCTCTCCTCCTCCTCCTCCTCCCTCCTCCCTCCTCCTCCTCCTCATTTTAGCGGATATCCGTGACGTCATTGGCTTGCCCGAACGCGTTGTTGACATCATCAGCTGACTCGAAGGAAGTGACTGTAGGACCGGAACTGGTTTTATCTATTTTTACACAGATTATGGCATCCTTTGTCAGAGTTAATGCCAGTAGGTGTTTGATAAGTGTCAGTTATTCATTACTGTTAGTCTGATACTATGTCGTTTTCTCTTTTTTGCGTGAAGTATGTTCGGATATAATTTTTTTTTTCTCGTGGTGTATTCTAATGTTTTTCTCGTATTTTCAGTTCTCGATTAAAGTGGCAAGAAATTAATACAGGTTGTAAGTATTTTTTTTTCAGATAGTTAAGCAATGTTTCTTTTTGAATAAGTGGTGTATGGACGTAATTAGAGTCATATTTTCGACTGGGTCTTGATAATCAGATAAGAAATCAGTTATTTTATTTCATTTTAAGTCTGTCAGTGATAATTGCCTCCTAATGTGAATATGGAATGTGTATACTTTGATAAATAACTCCAAATTACCTCTTGAAAAGGTTGGATAAATGTTTTTTTCTTCTGTCAAGTTGCATGAGATTGCACCACGTTAGGGAGAGAGGCAATATAGTGGGAAGATTCAGCAAGCAGTGTGAATTATCGCCTTTGTTTCTGGTATTCATACTTTATTAGTATGAGGTTGTGCGTGTGCATGGGAGGAGGGCAGATTCTAGCATGTTTTCATTTGAGAAAGCAGTCTGAAGCTTGGAAGATGTTCATTAATATGACATGTCTTAGACAAGTGTTGATTTTTTTAAATCATGGGAATGGAATGACATAACATATATTTAAGCTATTATGAACTGATGTATTGCCAGGAAGGTGCTCAGTTAAGTATAGAAGTGATAAATTACTTACCATACTGGTGTATGGCATGTTGACAGTAGGTTTATGTTTAGTGATAACTCTGGTCAAAGGGATATCAGGAAAGGAATATACTTTAGTTGGGATGTCTTTTATAATTTTATATTTAAATAAATGAATGAATATACAAATATATATATTATATATACACATATATGTATATACATATATATATACATATACATATATAATATATATACATATATATAATATATATATATATATATATATATATATATATATATATATATATATATATATATATATATATATATATATATATATATATATATATATATATATATATATATATATATATATATATATATATATATATATATATATATATATATATATATATATATATATATATATATATATATATATATATATATATATATATATATATATATATATATATTATATATATATATATATATATATATATATATATATATATATATATATATATATATATGTATATATATATATATATAGATAGATAGATGGATAGATATAGCCATAGATATATTTAAAGATATATGGATGAATAGTTATATAGATTCTTTCTTTCTTTCTATTTTTTACATTTTTTTCATTTATTATAAATAACAAAAATGTTATTCTTTCTTCTTATCAGGATGAAATGGGGAACAATACTAGCATTAGAGAAAGTGAGGATATTCCTGAAGGTAAGTAAATTAAGGAAATTTCTGATGTAGAAATATATGTATAGATAATATTAACTTGCATATTTGCACACTCATAGTTTTTGAAAAGTAAGTTAAGAATAATGTAAGATTACCCTTAAGATGTACTTCAGTAAGTGGAAAATCACACAAAACAAAGATATTGACTACAATCACTTATGCTTATCATTCTTAATAGGAAATATATTGAACTTAAGAGAGGGAGAACCATACAACACAGCTAAATACAGTAGCTTCAAGTATTTCTCTTCACGTCTCTTTTTGCAGGTAATGGAGCTCGTTTCCATGAAAAGATTGTCCCAGAAGAGATTCTTTACATCATCTTCTCCTTTGTCCCTGCAAGGGACCTTTTGCGTTCCGTGACGTATGTGTGCAAGTACTGGCATGACCTCCTCACACATTTCCACTTTTGGTTCAGAAAGTAAGGCATCTTTTAGTTAATTTTTTATTTTTTTTCATTGTTTAATATTTTGCTGCAATTATATGGATGATGATATAAAATTATGAAATAAGAAAGAGCCTTGATAGTATTGTGTTATTGTATGATATATGCTATATTGTGATCTGTGATTTTTTCAATTTCATAGCTTGGGGTACCGAGTGCATTGATCACAGTACACTGCTTCAGAGTTATATATGTTTGTATTTTATTTGTTGATATCCTGCACATAACACAGCCATTAATTTCATATTAAAGATGATTTCAGAAGATTTTTAGTCTTCTTAATCCAGTACCACCAGGGATGGCATGTGCATGCATGCCATGCCCACTAAGTGGGTTTAATTTAGTAATTATTTCTAGACATAGATGGCTCCACAAGTACTGAGTAATCAATGAACCAATGACTAGTACTACCTGTCTCACGTGTTTAACCTTTTCTTTGATTTTCAAAAATCTTTTCTGGTATCTAATGTTGCTGTTAAGAATGTAAATAACACTATAGTAAATATGATATCTATGATAAAAATTAGAGTATCAGTATTGATAGCATTAGTAAAAAATC
>NW_020869715.1:13008-30508 GCF_003789085.1 Penaeus vannamei | reverse complement strand
TACCCTTCTCTTTCCAGTGTCTCCAAAAACAAATAGGCAAGGTTACCTTTCGCAGTCCCTCCAATCGTTCAAGTTACTTCTGAATCCCAAGCTCATGCACTATCTAGTCTACCTGACCTCACTGGCAAACCCATTCCTACCGAACCTCACCTCTCTCTTGATACTTGTACTGGAACTGTTTTTATCTCCCCAAATGCTTGTCCCATCTACAACAAGGACTGGTCAGACTGTGAAAGTGACCTACTTACCTGCTTTGCTGATTATGGTGCAGTGAAAGTAGTGTAACACTATTCCTCTCAGTGGTTAGCGTAAGTCCCATTGTCAATATTACTAAGATTAGCTTCCGTAGACATAACCTCCCCCATTTAATTTATATTGGTGGATTGTCCCACCATGTCAGAAAATATCAGAAATCTTGGCATTTTGGCCATCCAGCCAAACACTGTTGCTCTACAGACCACTGCAATCTATGTGCCCAACCTGGTCATAACTGTTCAAATCTCCCAGCCTATAAGTTCAAATGTGAGGTAGCAGTTCTCAGATTCAAACTAGGCTTCCCTCTACATGAGGCACGAGAGGCACGAAGATGAAGGGAATGAATAAAATATGGAAGAGGAAATTAGAAAAAAAAGACCTGCAAAATTAGTTGAGGTAAGGGCTCAAGTCTAAGGTAGATGCAATCCTTACATTGGGCTCCCGTCTCTAGCTCCTAAGCCTCCCAGTGACAACAACGAGGGAGCCATTGTTAAATCTACTTCTATTGTTTACTAACAGAGGGAAATTCCCTTACTCCCTCACTTTTTCTTTCACTTTCATTACTTAGCTTCAGAAGTATGTATCTCTAATATTACAAATAAATGGGCAGCTTATGTAATACATAACCCAGTCATTCTATTTACATTATACATTTTTTCCATAGATGCTGTATGGGGAAGAAGAAAAATACAGGGCACAAGTAGCTTTATCTTCTAAGCCGCAGACAAATAATCCCACAGTATATAATTTTTATTGAAATATATTGAAAGTATTTTTGTACATTTTGTTTCTGATAATGTAGACACTTTTCATTGATTATTCATCAGTACTGCAATAGAAATGTACACTGGAATTCACCCATTCAGCTTTCACACTAATACAACAATGAGGTTTATAAACTACCATCAAACTTTCTTGTCTTTTTCTTCAGAACCAATTGTTTGTGAATCAACAAGTCCTAAAGTTATGGTATCAGTAAATTTTATTCTAATGGGTAATCTTCAAGCACAGAATTTACATTTATCCATTTGCACATTCTTACTACTTCAAAAAATGTTAGAATCTTTCTATTTCTTAATACTAGATAAAAAACATTTTTTATTCACCTTAATAGTACAAAATGACAAAAGAGGTAAGGTGTTATGAAACTATTAAAATTAAAAAGGAATAGGCAGA
Source organism: Penaeus vannamei (assembly GCF_003789085.1). NCBI lineage: Eukaryota > Metazoa > Arthropoda > Malacostraca > Decapoda > Penaeidae > Penaeus > Penaeus vannamei. The sequence continues at coordinate 29,077 of NW_020869715.1, read as the reverse complement.
GTTATGTTGAGCTACTCTAAACATACAAACACAGATTTCATTTTAAGGTTGGAGAGGGAAGGAGGTAGGTAGGAGGGAGGGAAGATTACTTAACATACTTTTCCATAAATCTTTTGTGGAATTCAGAACGCAGAGAGTCGTTAATGAAGGTCTTCTCACTTTTATCTGGCTCTGATGCAGCACAGTTCTTGAATACAACATCATCGTCCCACCTGCGCTTGACTTTCATATCAGACTTGGGCGCTGCGGCAAGATTGAGTAGAGGATTTCCTGAGATGATGTTTTCCATGCGGATGCGCTCCTCCTGCTCCTGGCGTTCTCGTTGCTTCTTGGCCTCTTCCTCAGCACGCTCTCGTCTGATGCGCTCCAGCTCAGCAAACAGCACAGCCTCATCATCAGAGTCGTCAGAGTCAGATGCCTCGTCATCATCATCTTGGGGGTCATCAGCATCCAGATTGGCAGGTGCAATCTGGTCTAGCCTGGGTTTCTTGGAGGACGAGGAGGAAGATGAGGAAGATGATGAGGATGATGGAGCACCTGAGTCCCTCTGATTACTGCTGCTGCTGCTGCTGCTTCCACTGCTGCTGCTGGTGCGCTTGTCCCTGGCGGCACGTTCACGGTCCTCCAACTCACGGCGGAAGTCACGGCTGCGGAGCTCATCAGTGGTGGACTGGCCATGATCACGATACTTGAGTCTCGTATGTGATGGCAGATCTCTGGCTGAATACTGCTTCGACAGAGCACTCAAGTCCCTTTCCCCACGCCCCATGCCACCTTTCGCAGGCTCGAAGGTTGGGCGTGCAGCTGTAGTCATGGTGACGGCTTAAGTCCTGAGAAGGAATAATTGGGTATTTAAAAAAAGAATTATTCATAAAAGCTTCCTGACCAATATATTTCTATATTTCCCTAACTTATATAAAGAGGTGACTACAACTGAGAGGTACTCATATGTAATAGAATTAGTCAAATCTTTGTTCACCACAAGATAATAAATGCAAGAGTGCATTTGAAAACTTCTTATCACCAGCATACACTAGGTATACTGTGCAGAGATAGGCTAAGGCAGTGTATCTCACAGTGGCAAAGATCTAAGTGGGGTAGCCAGAACTACGACACGGTATCTTTTGCTGCAATAGATCACTGTGTATGAAGTACCGTGATAATCACTGATTATAATAAAACATACAATGCCAGAATCAAAATGGTTAATGGTTAATGGCTACAAAGTAAAATACATGTGCTAGACATCAAAGGTCCTTTATAGCACTAGAGGAGGAACATGAATAAGAAAGGAATGGAAGTCAGCAGTCACTTTATGTGTAGAGGGAAAGGGAGCAGAGAGAAAGAGAAGATGGATGAGGAATCGGTATGTCATTTTGGGTCATGATTAGAAAGTTTTAACCCAATGTCGACAGGAACATGGTGCGTTCCCTTTGGCAATGCTTGGTTAAATGTTTCTGCACATAGATGGCTCTGCCAATGCTTAGTCATAAAGGAGTCAATTAGTAGATCTTGCAACCTCACTTTTTCTTGAAAAAATGTGAAAATGCTCTTTATTACTTATGCTATCAATATTGACACAGTTATTTTTGTTATAAACATTATAATTACTATATTGTTACTGACATTACTAACAGCAGTATTAAATATTAGAAAATATTATCAAAAACCAAGGGAAAGGGTAAACAGGCGAGACAGGTCACTTCGGAAACAAATATCAATACTTTCACTTATGTGTTTTGTGATGGAAAACAACACAAGATTCATTTATATTACTGTGAATAATTGAAGCAAGGAATAATAACTGCAATGGGTAAATATTTGGAATATATACCTTTGCATTACTGATCATAACGAATTGGTATCGATAGATTCCTCTTACGCTCTACTTTCCAAATGAATAGGATTTAAGCCACAGAACCCCCCACCTCAATACCCACAATCTTGGCCCCAATAGCAGGGGAGGGCATGAATGGTACCAGGGAAATTGTATGGTAAATTATGAATAATATACAGAGAATTGGTAACTATACAGTGCCTCCTACAATCCCCAACCCCTCATCCTGGACAATAAAGAATCCACCATATACATACAGCAGGATAGACAGACTCTGCATAGAGTGCTCCCACAGGTCGGTCAAATGTTCAACCCTCCTGTGAATACATCGAGCAGTCTTTGTCTTCCATTGTGGAGTTTGGGGTTGCATCAGACAATTGACCAGTTTGTTAAAATTGTGAGAGGAATGACCCAATTCATATCTGTATATACAGACATGCATTTATTTCATATACACAGAAATAAATGCATATCTGTCTATGTATCTGACAGATATATATTTATCTATCTATATCGGTAGATAATCATGGCTAGACTGATAGATATGTGTTTATTTCTGTGTATATCCAAGTCCATATGATGAATATATACTGGGTCGGACCTCACACAATTTTAACAAACCGGCCAAATATAGTGACTGATTCTGTGTCAGACTGTAAAGCTTTTCAAATGCGCAGAGAACACTGGTTTTTTTTATGGAAAAAAAACAAAAACATTTATTTGTAGAATTTTGTATTACCAAATATATTAAGTTAATATCCACATGTGTATCTTTCTTGTTCCTGTCCTTCTTTGTGCCCTCAATAGGCACAAGTAGAGATGGTGGAAACCCAAGAGACCACAAAGTTTAAAAATAATAATCTTCAACAAATAACCAAATCTGTTAAAAAATCAGACAATATGCAGTACGAGGTAGTGGCGGACGTGGGTATTAAAACCTATATGAAATGATAGAACAATACAAACCAAGACAATTTTTTCAATAGCAATATTTGTGCAAATGCTTCCTAAAGGTGCTATACGTAAAAGAACAGAGGTGAGAGCCCAATTTTAGCTAAGTTGTTCATCTTGATTACATCTCAAGAGAAAACACTGGACTGACTGCAGAACTCATTACTGCGATATGCCATGTAGTTCATGTGTAACTACTCTCTTATCAAAATAATATTTTGTTAAGTATCAGTGTCTGCTGTTCCCCATTCATGGTTTCAACAGCCTTAATTAATGTGTTTTAAGATTTGTTTATACATATTTGTACCAGAATTGGTCTGAAGAACCTTCTGTGTATGTGCATATGTGCAATTCCAGGTGCCAGTTTTGACATGAAGATTCCCAGCCATTCTGTAACAGAAGGCTGGCGGAATTTTTTTTGTTTTCCATGTTGTGTCAATTCTGGGTTATTCTTAAGACTATACAGTGGCAACAAAGAAGAAACAGACCTTACTAACCATTGAAGTTTGATACCTAAGCCTATCAAGTACCCAAAATGCTGAAAAAATTATTTGAAACAAAGCAATCCGTACAGCAGAGAGAAGCGAAGAAAAGTTTAGTGTTTCGAGATATAAAGGTATTTGATTTATTTAATACATTATGGATGTAGCTGTCTTCCCATACATACCGAGATGAGGAAAATATGTTCAAGAGGGTGTTGGGGGCAGAGCCCCTTCATCAACCCTCCCATCGGGAAGTACACGAAGGACATACCTAGTCATGGGAACTTAGATTCTTAGGTGGGGTTAGATTATGGGTCAGGACATTTTTGGGGGGTTTAAAAGTTGTGAATTCCCATAGAATTTACCAAAAAATGGGTTGGACTCCTGTAGAGTTTTTAAATTTTGGTGTGTTGGTCTGTAGACTTTCAAAGATGGTGGGCATATCTATAGAGTTTCATTAGCCAATTTAAAACATTTCTTGCCCTAGTTTTTCACATTTTAGTTCTCTATTCTTCTTATCTTAGCCTGTTTTACCCCACAATCTCCCTGATATGCTTCATGCCCTCCCCTGCTATCAGGACTAACAAATCAAGATTGTTGATGGAAATGGTACTCAGGTTTCAAAGATTCATTTGCACAAGAATCAATGCTTAGAATCGTTTAAATCTGTGGATTTTCTGCAGATAAATATCAAAATTGTTTCAAAAGAAAGCTGCAGAAAAAAACAAGGCAGAAATTGTTGTGCGGAGAACATATCCCCGCATAGACCAAACTTCATAATCTGGACTCTGTGTAAATCATTCATATATTAATCCAGTAATATATGTATGAGCCCCCATCAACCCTTCCCTCAGTCAGTGCACCTAGTCATGGCAACTTAAATTGTTAGATTAGTATAGAAAAGGTATGAATGAGACTGGATATCTTCACAGTACAAGAGATGTATTGACCGGTTTTGATTACCTCTTCATCAGAAACACGTGTATTTCTTACGAAGACGTAATCAAAACCGGTCAAATAAAATCTCTTGTATTGTGAAGATATCCAGTTTCATTCATACCTTTTCTACATTTGTCAACATGGATACGGTTCATTTGTTAGATTAGGTTGGTTTAATGGTCAGTATGTCTTTTGGGGGGTTTGGAACAGAGCAGAGACCGAGAATTCCACACTGCACACACATGATGTCAAGAGTTTGCCAATTCTGGTATGGAAAAGAAATTCTGGCAATTTACAATGGAAACGAACACCAAAATCAACCGAACGAAAACAATAGAAAAATCATCAATCTAGTTTCGTCCCGAGAAGCGTTCGTGACGTCTTTTTTTTTCCAAATTTACCTAATGGCCTTACAACACAAGACTGTTGTGCAAACCCCCCCAAAAATACCCAAACTTTAACAAATATCTCAAATATGTTGATTCGCTATAAATAACCACACCATAACCATATTACTTTCGATATATCTGTTCCGAAAATAATGAAAGATGATGAAATCAGACCAAATAGAGACAATCCAGTGTATCGCCACGTAAATTACCACATTAAAATCAACCTAGCCAACGTTTTACGTAATATTGCATACATATCTAATAACAATGAATCCTGGCGAGTTAGTAAATGCCATTTTCTCAATTACCTGCGCTCTGGAAGTTCCTTTTCAAATAAAAATTTAGAGAGAGGTGTAAAATCTGTCCTCCTGTTATTGTTTACTACTGAGGGGTAACGAATCTATTTCCTGTTATCATAACTAGCTTCGTGCGGAAATCTGTTTGATGTTATATTTACTTTCTATGATGGAATATTTTACTTTTTTATATTATCACCTTTTAAATGATTCTGGCAAAATATCTTGCTTAATTAAAATGCGTTCGTTATAGTTTCATATTTCCGTAAAATTTTCTGCATTCCATATTCAATTTAAAGGCAATCATATTTCAAAATATTTTTTTTCTTTGTTTTTTTACAAAATATTGACTTTTATTTAGCGCCAGTGAAATAATAGTTGTAGAATACTGACATTTTACGTCATGAAAGTCAAATGGACATCTTACTAGACTTTAATTCTACACTATAAATATAAAGAAAATCCTGTTTTAACAGCTCAACTATAAATGATTACAAAATTTTATGATATATGAATATAGATTTAAGGTGTATTTTTAATAATTCTTATCTTTCATTTGACTTTTGTTTACATAATACCGCGGGAAGTGTTTAAGGCAAAATTACAATTGAACTCCGGTACAGTATGTTATTTTTCCTTCTTTTGCTTATAAGAACCTCTACAATACCGTAATTATTTATTATTATAATGCATTCCATAGGTTTAGGGGAATATAATTAAATGTCGTCATATATAACATGCATAAAGTATGGAAATATGTCGATTTAGCGAAGTCGAGTATGAATTTTTACGAAAGCTGTAACTCACTCTTTTTACTCGTTTTTACCTCTTTTTTTTAAGTAGCAAATTGAGGATAATCCCTATTTCAAATCACCACTGTCATATACAATCAGATAATCGCTTATATCTCGAATATTATGCTACTTAGATACACCTATATTTCGCCATCACTTTGAAACTTTTTGAATGAAGAGAAAACCAATATTGCACATTTATCCAAAATCTTCAAGTCTGTTTCCTTTTCAGACACAATGGGGTCTCAGAAGTCCCCATTGAACGAGGAGAACCTGATGAACATATTAGCTGATGCAGCGCACTGGACTGAGGAACAGACGGTCGAAAAGCTTCATGGAACTCTGCCTGTCGTTATAATATCCTTTTTTGCATACTAAGTGGAAGGTTTTGTGGTATTTAGTATGTGTTGTATCGGGGTTGGTGCGGGGAGATGATGGAATGATATACCTGTCCGTGGTGTGTTTTTTTTCCTTCTTTTTCTTTTGGAAATTGGGAAATTTGCTTTCCTGCCAGTATTCATATTCTAAGTCATTTATGCCTCTTCTTCTGTTCTCATCTAATTTTCATTTCTCTTTTTATCTGCCTCTCACATGTCTCACCTCCTTTCTGTCCTTCTTTCACCCACCTTCTTCCCCAACCTTTTGCCTATTTCTCATCCTCCTCTTCTATATACTCCCATTCTCTACCTCATAACCATCCTGGGAAAAAAGCCTTAACTCCCCCACGACTTCCTGCAAAAGAGCCCACCAGCCGAGGAAGGGGTGCAGGTGGCCAGGTTCGTCCTAGGGTCCTTCCTTCCACACCTCCAAATCGAAGAGTCCTTCTCCCTCCTCGATGCCACTCTGCCAGCCCTCGGGTCATTCTTTGATGGCTTTGTGCAGGAGTGTGAACAGGGGGCAAAGGATAGCGAAGATTTGCCCAGCAGACTCCTCCAGGTATATTTTATTCATTTATCATCTCTCACGATTTAATAAGTGACGGAAGTGAATGAAATGCCGGTGCTAGAAATCTTTTCTTCCAGATAATACTTCAGCTCTTATTTAACTCACTGGGAAATTGGATGGCCACATATAATAAAACTTTGCCTTGGTAAATGTTTAGATGTCAGAGCACCTGTCACTGGCTTCAGATTAGGCTGTGCAGTTTTCCAGTAAAAGCTCAAATGTTTTTGCAAAGTAGAACAATTTATCAAATAAAATTTCTAGTAGATTTTGACAGAACCCAATAAAGTTACAATGAGAAAGTTTTTGAAAGCTGTTTGGGTGTCTATTAAACATCTAGACTACTACCCTTGCCCTTTTTTTCTAGCAATGTGTCCTGATCACAGAGAGTTGTGAATTGATGGTACAGTTCCTGATGCAAGCAGAGAATGTCCTTGTGAAGAATGTGAACAACCTTCCCAAAGTTGTGTTGCATGTGATAAATGGTTCTCTGAAGCACTGCAGAGACAGGTTGGTATAGTGTTATTTTTTGATGATATAGATATTTAAGATATGTTTGAGTGATCGTGTGTGTGTGTGTGTGTGTGTGTGTGTGTGTGTGTGTGTGTGTGTGTGTGTGTGTGTTTCCATGTGTGTTTGTGTGTGTCCATGTGTGTGTGTGTGTGTGTCCGTGTGCGTGTTTTGGTGTTAGTGTTGTTCAAACAGAGGAAGGAAAGGCAAAAGGAACTTTATGAATAGTTATCATCTTCATTAATATTTTAGTAATCTTCATCATTATTGTTAATATTATTAGTATAATCATCATTATTATTTTTATTATCTTCGATGCTTCTAACATTTTATCTCACTGTAATTTTCATGCCAGTGGGACCATCTATGGGGACCAACAAGAGCGAGTAAGTGAGCCGCTGAATCTACTCTTTCGGCAGACTGTGGACCTCTCAACTCATTTCTCAGGATTATTACCCAAGCTCGTATTTGATACTTACGATGATATAAATATATTGATTGATGGTTAGTTATCCTTTTGGAACATATTCAGCTTTTTAACACTTTTCCAGATAATTTGTCTTTTTTTTTTTCATATTCACATCTACCTCTCCCTCCTCTTTCTCTCTTTCAGCTTTTGACTCCTTCTCCTCTTCCTCTTTTTCTTCCTCTTCTTTTCTCTTTCCCCTCCTCTTCCTCCTTTTCTTCCTCTTCCTCTTTTTCTTGTTCTTCTCCCTCATCTTTCTCTTTTTCTTCCCCTTCCTCTTTCTCTTTTTCTTCCCCTTCCCCTTCCCCTTCCCCTTCCTCTTCCTCTTTTTTCTTCCCTCTCCTCTTCCTCTTTTTCTTCCTTGACCTCTGAAGGAAGAATTCCTGCAGAATAATACAGTCTGAAATTTTGGTGCCCTTCTGCCTGACCTGAATAATTCTTTGAATTCAATTATGTTTTGATTTGTCATCGTCAGATTTGATCATTTGACAATATCTTACATCTAAATAGTTATAAAAGGGAGCCGTTTGATGTAAAGTGTTCCCAAGCATCTGTGAGTAATATATATATATATATATATATATATATATATATCATATGTGCTTTCTTCCAGTCTGTGAACAGCTACCAGTGACAGCATCATGCATGTCACAGTTGTCGGAAGTTCGTGCCTGTGTGGTGGTTTGGCGAGCATATGTCTCTTTCATCCAGCAGTATCATACGCATCTCATAACAGAACTGGATATCTCCCTGCCAATTGCTTCTCTAATAAAGGAGATTTCTGATGGTTTGCTCATGATGACAGGATTTTCAGTCCAGAATAAAAAAATGGTGAGTGTGGAAAGTAGTTGTGTTTAGCTTTGTTGTATGTGTTCTTGTATATTATATTTAGTAATAAGAATGACAAAAATCAACAGAAATAACATTATTTAGAAAAAAACACTGTCTAGATAAATTGAAAGACTTAAAACATATTAGTTCCCTTCATAGTATTTCATACTCCTTTTAATTCTTTCACTTTAGTTACAGAGAATGAGATGCATTATACTTTACATTTCCAGTAATAATTGGTAATATTTTTGATTAAGCTAATTATCCAGATAAACTCCATCTTGAAATTAACTGTGATTAACTTGACAGAATGACCAGGATCTTAAAATTACTCAGCGTATCATCAAGATGACAAGTTTTTGTATGAAGATTGTCATTTCACTATGTGAGAAATTTAAGGGATATCTACACCCAGCTCATCGAGATCTGGGGAAACTGCTGGTATTGTTATATAGGTAGAATTATGTGATTTTTGTGGTTTTGTAAGTATATTGACATATTGTAATATATGCATCTATGTTTTTCACTGATGAGTAATGGACTCACATTTTATTAAGCTGTGTTACAGTACATACAGTCTTTTGACACTATATCCAGGTTTTAGCACTTATGCCTGTTGCATTAAGAAAATGATCAAATGCCATTTTGAAACAGGTTCTTTCCCGAAAATCTCATCCTACAAAAGTTTCCCGATGGGGTAAAGACCGACATGGAGAGGCAGGTAGCCATTGGGGTTGAGCCCCTCTTGTCACACCTCAGGGATGATGTGGACTTTGTAAAGGTAAGGAGGTTGAAGACTGATGTTCCTGTATTGTTTTCCCGCACTTACTCATGTTCCTTGGTTCCCCCCCCCCCTTTTTTCTTTTTTCTTTTTCTTTTCTTTTCTTTTCTGTTCTTCTTCTTCTTCTCTTCTTTTTTATCTTCCTCTTCCCTCTCTCATATTTTCTCCAGACTTACTTTGCAATACATCTACTATACTTTTAGTGGATCACTGCAATTTATAGTACTGAAATAGAGTGTACAGTGCTTCAAATTGGGATAGGGGTCATGGGTGGGGAACATTTGATTATGGCTCAATTGGGTTTCCACGGCTTAACAGACTCTTAGATCATGCAGGCAAGACTTCCCCCTTTTAGTCTTAATAAGAAGGGTAGATTGTCATTGCTTGAAACTGGTATGGAGGTTCAGTGATTCAATACAGAGGGTTATGAAAAAGCCCATATTTTTAAGAATATAGGTCTGCTTACAAAGATGCATTTTTTTTTCTTCTTCTTCTTTCTTTCCTTCTTCACTGTCCTTTTAATGAACTTAATTAAAAACGTCAACTGTTTCCAGGTTGTAATAGACTTGGGAGATGAAGAAACCGAGAAGACAGAGGAAATAGGTGATTGGGGAAGTTATCTCCTGTTGCTGATTGCTCTGAGCTTCCCACTCTCGCCTGCTATTACACTCCACTTCGAAGCTCTCATTGACAGGACATTCCAGGCAATTCAGAAGAGTATGTCGTATAAAAGGGCTGGCTGACCTTTTCCCTACCATGTGTCATTTTGAGGCCAGATGTGCCACAGAACTCTTGTCCCTCTCCCTCTCTCCCTTGTAGCAGTGTCTTTGTATTCATAATTAGCACCTTTACTAGATATAGTTATTAAGTATAATAATAGTATCTGACAAAATGTGTAAACCAGTAATATGACTTTTTGGTCTGTTCTGATTTTACCCGTTCATTGATTTTTAGACCTTATTGCCCAAACTTTGTCACTTGTGATCATCCTAATGGTAGATTTTATTTGGAATTTTAGTTAGTCATTCCACATGTTTAGTAATTTTTTCTACCCTGTGGAAACAGGGTTTTACCAGCTGTTTTTTTCCCTTTCTTCATTACAAAGTTTTGTTTCACTTTTATTCTCATTCAGTACACATATAAAACTCTGAACCATCCTTTATAAGCTGAGTAGCCTTATAGGTCTATTTTTAATATTGAGTAGAAATATTTAGTAAAGTTGAACCTTCCATAATTCCTTTTAACTTTCAGGTCATGCTTCACTTTCATACCCATGTAAGGTAGCAGGTGTAATGTGCGGAGGAAAACCCCAGACCAACGTGACACTTTATGAACATGTCCTAACACGCCTATGTTCAACGGTGGCTGTTTTAGAGTCTGAGAGTTTCGAAGCCTTGGAACAGCTCCTTATAAAATGGCTGTTGTGTGGACAAACGTGGCCCGCACTAATGGCTGCTGATATTTGGTGTTTCGTGGCCAGGTGGGAGGCAATAGCTTGATATTCATGTTCTTTCAAATTGAGAATTCTTCGAAATTTTGAAATTATTTAAGGAGGGTTATTTGATGATTCCTCTATTTTCAAAAAATAAATTTTATTTCCTTGTAGGTATGGAACAAGTGAGTTGTGTAAGCATCATTGCTTGGTACTCTCTGAAATTTTGCCTCGTGCTCCACTTCACTCACACCAGCAGTTGGTACTCACTTCACTTCTCAAAAGGCTTATTTCCAAGCTTTCTCCAGCTGATAAGGTTGATTTTCTCTCTCACTTATCATCAGGTAAACTTTGTGTACAATGTCTATGTATGAGTGACCTTGAATTTATAGTTTGCATCCATAAAGATATATGAAACAGATTGAGTGGAACAAAATAGGACTTTAAAAGTTGTTCTTAGAAATCAGTAAGTGAATTGTGCTGACTTGAGGTTGCTTTTAGCATCACATTTACCATACTTGACTGTAATTATGAATTCCTTTGTTAATCTATTGACAATGGGAGTTCAGTTATGTATAAAATGTCCACTGTTGGTTTATTTTTTGTTTATGCAAAAATGACTTCAAGGAGACAATTATTAGGCCTACCTGACTTAAATTTTGTTACTGTTATTGTCAATATTATAATGATAATACTGGTAATGGCAACAATAATGGCATTGGTAACAGTAATAATAGTAATAGATTTTAAAAATTTCACACACAAAAAAAGGAGGAGTAAACTGGTGAGATCAGGTAAGCCCAGTAATTGATTCCTCTATGAATAAAGGTCTTGTGAAGCCATCTGTGTGTAAAAACCACAGTACTCAGGACATGTCTCTGACTAGTCAATTTCTTTGCCTTCCTTTTTCCAGGATCTATCGAGCGAGGGGATGAAGTTAGTCTTTCCTGTGCGGTGAAAGAGAACTGCAAGGCAGACCAAACAAAGGATATTAGGAAGAATCTTCTCAATAGCTGCTCTCAGACCATCAAAGCAATAGTTTCAAAAAATGCATCAGAAGACAATGTTTTTGATCTTGTGAGTAGAACCGTGCTTAGTTTTTTTGTCATCATCATCTTCATGGCTACAAAGTATTTACAGATTGATGATTTAGTAAAAAAAAAAAAAAAAAAAAGTTTTTGTGAAAAACCTCAATTTACATAATTATGAGACATAAGTGAAAGGGAAAAGTGGAAATCAGTCCCATTATGTATTTATAAGTAACTCCTCTCTACAGCTCTTTATCAAGTCAGTATATATAATTGCAGTTGGTCAAGCTTGAACACATCTTCCCGAGCCTTGCTGACTTCCCTCTAACAGACGATGAGGATGCAGCTGCTTTTGCTGAATGCATACAGGATCTAGCACAACTGTGGGCCAGGTTATCAGAGCATCTATTCTTATTAACAGTTTTTACTTGTGTTTGTTATACGTGACTGATTTTAGTGTGTTACGTATTGTAAATTCAGTCTTTAACTTACTGTATTTGCAGGTTTCCAATGGAATATATTGGCTGTTCAGCTGTTGATTTGCTGGCTTCAGGCTTATTGATGACATCAAGCTCAGCTCTTAATCATTACTCTAATGATCAGCTTCTGCAGGTAAATCTTTTGTGTATTTATATCAGTAAGAAATTCAGAAATGTTTAGTTTTAGATGAGCATGTAAATATGTATGGGTATATTATATGTAGCATTATAAGACTGTTTTTGGTGATTTCTTTATTAATATTTTGTCTATTATTTTTATCTTTTAGATCATATCTTTCTGTAAAGAAAGTGCCAGTCAAGCTTCACCAGTGTTTGGGGTCTCGATTTGCTTGCTAGTGGCTGCAGCTGGACAGTGCAGTCTGTTAGCTACATCTTCTTCGGAAGTTGCAAATGTCTTAGACTGCATCTCTGGTATGTAGTTTGATTCCTATTAATTCCTTGCTTGTGCAAACCCAGGTTAAATTTTGAACCACAAGTAACTTAGATAATCTTCAAATGCCAATAATTATCCAGGGTAGTATTGTGATCGTGATATAAGTCATAATTTCCTCGTTATTGTTTAATATTCTGTGTACAGGCTTTGTCTTGAAGAAATTTTACTTTATCATTTAGTTTGATAATAATTTTGAATTCAAGATATATGTATTTATTTTATTTATTTCCTATAGATGGGCTGCATAAAGTGTTGCAGAGCAAGAACCCATTTGTGTACCAGTGTGCTTTAGATGCTTTCGTTGCATTTGGTAAACATTCAGTGCATGAAAATGTAAGTATTAGAGTTATTAGAGAACATGATATATTCTTCCCATTAATGATTTTCTAAGTAGTAAAAGAAAATTTAGTAGGGGCTGTATACCTTTAGGTTTAGCTTCTACATTATGTGTATATGTTTGGAAAGGGGGTTGCAAACCTGAAGTTGTTTTGTGTAGTTAAATATAATAATGTTAATATATTGATATTTTTATTACAGTTACTAATATTTTTATTATTATAATTTTCTTTTATTTTTCTTTACTGTCATTATTCTGATTGCTGATTTCATCTTTTGCATTCCCAGGTATTGCCTTCATGTCTTCAAAAGTGTGAAGAGACTTTACAAGGAAAGGTTACAAAATACTTGCAACAAGAAGTACACTCTTTATCCCCTGGCATGTCAGTGTGTAACCTACTACAACACCAAAATGTTATCTGTTGCATGGATAAAACAGCGCTCTCTCGTAAGAATTATATACCAATCGAAGAATCGTTAATGGCAGAGAACATCTCAGCGAGTTCGTTATTATCAGAAGGAAAGGATAATTTGCCACAGGACTTTAAATCTTCAAAGAGAAAAAGGGAAGATGAATCAGTTTATTCTAGTTTGTGCGATGCTAGATCTTTAATGGAAAGTCTTCAAGAAAGTAGAAATATTATTGGAAAGTTGAAGAATAGAAATGAAATTGAGAAAATTGACAGAGATGGTGTTATAATTTTGTTACAGGAAATGATTAGTGAACTTAGCTCCTGAGTTTTTCTTTCTTTTGTTAAAACTTCTTTAATATCAAATTTTATAACAGCAAAGAAATAGTTCTAGAATAGGTGGTATTAGTAATATATATTTAGATTTAATATTTATTTATAGGGCAACAAACTCTGTTTTTATTATTTTCTTGTGTAAAGACAATAAAAATTAACAATTATTACTTATATTGATTATGTACCTGCGTGTGTGACTAGAGTAATCTTTATGTACAAGGGCTTGTAAAATTCCCCAGATATTTTAGTCTCTTTCTCCATGTCCCTCTCTCCTCACTCTTAAAAAGAATGGAAAATAAAAAAAATAAAAAAAAATCCTTAGATAATTCTGTTCAGGTTCTTTTCAAGAAATTCTGTATATTTAATGATAACTACCAATGTCATCCCAGAATACATGAAATTTACCTTCTTTTAGATTCAGAATCTTGTTATTCATGTATTGAACACACAATAAAAATGAAAAGTTGTGAGTCAGAGAATAGTTCCACATATGAGGAAAGCAAGTAAATTTGCATTTCAGTATTACATCTTTAACAGAACTGGCATTCAAGAAATTGAAATAGTAGGATTTTGTGTTAAATGTCTGATCAGTTTAATCAATTTTCTCATACCCGAGAAAGCTAATGAAAATGAAGAAAATACAGAAATTCATCTATATTTCATGAGAGAAAATACTTAAATCATAAAAGTCTCACTTATCAGACACCATAGCATAAAGTATTTACAATATTGTAATGGTTCTTTAACCTTTTATTTGACACAAAATGTAATAGAGAAACCTGATCAATTTTCTGCTGAAACATTGAAAGAACAAAAATGGTTAATGAATAAAATTATGATTAAAAGTTTTTATTAAATCTTTACCTATATCTCTTTAAACTTCTTCATTAAGAAAATAAAATCAACATATTAACAAAACAAATAAAAATATGCACTCTAATACATACCTACTTCCACAGAGCTCTAAAATAGAACTTTTTAATCACAAAATGTATTTTCTGATGATGATCTCTTCTCTGATTTCTCCATTTTTTTCATCATGCTCTCGGCCCAGTCCAGCCCAAACTTCTTCAGAACCTCTGTCATATCTGGCATAGAATAAACAGAATCAGATGAACCCTTACGCGACAGACTCTGTACCCCCGGCGAATGTCCTGACGTCTCGGTTTCTGTCAAATCATCTGCTGCTTTTCTAACAGAAGCTTGGTCCTCTCTTTGACTGCTGCTTTCATTTAGGTGGGGTAAAAATGCTGAAGTTGACGTCAAAGTGTTTTCTGGGCCAAGGGGTGTAAAGACCAAACTGCTAGTTGTGTGGTCAAAGGCACTGAGGTCCTCCTGCTCAGGCTCCCCTGGGAAACTTGACAGCTTCTCCTTCTGGTTGGAAGGGGGAAACATTGTAGAACCACTGTTAGTAAACCTCTTGCTGTTCATCCGTTCAGCATCATAGGAATGTGAATTTGGTGCTGAAAATTGGAATGGGCTTTGAGAACCATGTCTACCAGCTCTAGACCTCTGCATTGACTTAGAATCTAGCTGACTATTCCTGCTACTCTCACTCTCTTGGTCAGTTAGACTTGCAAGACCTTTTTGCCTTGGTTGCAGGTCATATGGTGAGACAGTATATTCTAAGTGGGAGGAGCCTGACCTTGCTTCCATTCCACATCTTGTCTCTTGAACATGTCTCTGCATGAGGCTTCCCTCCTCGCGATTACCCTCTGGTGATGACTCATACTCTCTTGATGGAGTTTGGTAACTCACTGACTTGCTTTTGTTTATATAATCTGACATAAATGAACTATCCTCATAGATTATACTCAAGTCCTTCTTTAGCTGCGTTTCTCTGAAAAATGGGGAATATAAGAATATGGTCAAGGACAGGGAAGAATGAAAGTCAAAGCATGATAATCATTACATTTCATTATTGAGGTTAAATGTAAGCCCAAAACAATGGCAAACTGAGTCCTTGGTATTAGAGGTATAAAGCAAATATTGCACTAAAAAGATAAGTATCTGCAAAGTAGTTATAGCAAATCTTAAAATTTTAGGAAAATAATTTTCATGTCACACACAAAAAACACTTTACAATGTGATATTAAACATAAGAATCAACTCACCCAAATGTTACTTTTCTGGAATTTTTCTGACTGCTGCAGTGAGAAGTTTGGGAAGCTATAGGCTCTGTTGGGTCACCTGACTGTGGCATCCTACTTTCTGCTGTTTGACTCCCATACAACTCACTCCCATCTTTAACAACAGTGCTCTGTGCCTTCAGGATGTCTTGCTTCAGTTTCTGTAATGTGCTGAGCTTCTCTAGGATCTCCAGTTCTTTTTCATAATTTCTTGACTGAGTTCCAAAGGCAATGTGCTGAGCTT
>NW_020869715.1:2500-12908 GCF_003789085.1 Penaeus vannamei | reverse complement strand
CCTCTCCCTTTCCGGTTCTCTTTCCCTTTCCCTTTCCCTTTCCCTTTCCCTTTCCCTTTCTTTCCTTTCCCTTTTCCTTTCCTTTTCCCTTTTCCTTTTCCTTTCCTTTTCCTTTTCTTTTCCTTTTCCTTTTCCTTTTTTTCCTTTTCCTTTTCCTTCCTTTTCCTTTTTCCTTTTCCCTTTTCCTTTCCTTTCCTTTTCCTTTTCCTTTCCCTTTCCTTTCCTTTCCTTTCCTTTCCCTTTCCCTTTCCCTTCCCTTTCCCTTTCCCTTTCCCTTTCCCTTTCCATATACCCATTATTATCATCACATTATATCATATCATCATATCTTATACTTTTTGACCATCTACAGCTCTTTGAAGAACTCTCCCCAAGATTGGTTCTCAGTGGCCACACTCACCATGGCTGCCATGTGAAGCATAACACGAGTAAAGGATCTGTGGTTGATGAATACACAGTTCCATCGTTTTCGTGGCGGAACAAAAAAAATCCTACATTCTCTATGGTAAGGGTAATTCATGGTGAAGAAAAAAGAATTGAGAGTAAAGGAAGATAGGTAAAGAAACAAAAAAAAACAGCAAACAGATAGAAAAGTAAAGGAAGAAAAAAAAGACACAAATGAAGATAGAGGTGAAGGAAAAAGAATAAAAAAGGAATTGAAATAGAGGGAGAATAATGATGGAGGTGGAGAAGGAGAGAAGTTAAGATAGAGAGAAGAGTTGAATAAAAAGTAGAGACAGAAATGTACACATAGAGATAGAAAATTTTTAAAAATACTGATAGAGATAGAAAAAGTATATGTAGAAATGGATACATAAATAAATAGATGTAGAAATAAGAAAAGAAGGAAGGAAAGAGAAAAGAAAGAAAAGATGGAAAATATTTAGAATGTAGATGGAGATAGGGAAATGAATAGAGACAGAGGAATAGAGAAAGAAAGAAGTAGAGAAGGAAAGAATGAATATACAGACATAAAAGAGATAAAAAAAAATATAGTTGTAGAAAGAAGGGAAAAAAGAATAGTAAGAATAATGAAAGAGATAAAGAATAGAAAAAATATTGGAAATAGAGAAAGCTAGAAATAAGGAAGAAACAAAACAAGAGTAAACTAGATTCAAATTTAGTCATGTTATAAATTTATATATAACTATAATCTGTAAACAGGTTTCATAATTTTTTATAATTCTTTTCCAGTTAACACTAACATCCAACAACTTCAGCATTTACAAATGCCAGATGCCAAAAGAAACAGTCATCGTTATCTACACTTTTTCTGCTATACTTCTTGTGTTGTGGATTGCTGCAAAGATTGTGAAGACACGTGGTGTTCTTTACACTAAGGTTGAAAGGTCATATTGATTGACCTTACAGGAATGATGTTTAGTTTGTGTCTTCTCAAGGTCAGAGTTGATATTGGTGGAAGAATGATTTTAAATGTAAATACATCTATTTATTGTTATTGATAGTGTTTTTTGTTGTTGATATTATTATTATTATCATTATTATTATTATTGTGATTATTGTTATTATTCTTATAATCATTATTATTACTATTATTATTGTTAATATATTATTAATATTATTATTATTATTATTATTATTATTATTATTATTGTTTTTTTTTAATTATCATCATCAATATTATATTTTCACATTGTGAAATATATAGAGAAGTCACATTAAGTCTTGTAAGGAATTCTGTATTCTCATTATATGCCTGTGAATATGTGTCACTATGAGTAATGTATTTCAATTCAAGTGTAATGGCCACAAAGTATTTATTCAGTTATGATTCTGTGATTTGGTAAATATATTCAAGTATATCTTTTTAAGTATAATAATTTCCGGTCCTATATTACCATGATATATCTTGTTCATTATCATTCACTAAATAATTCTTAAGGTTAGTTATGTTGCTTGTTATGCAAACTCATATCATTTGTTGGAATATTAGATCTTCCATTTCTCATGATAATCATGAGAACTATTCTTACCAGAGATGATTTCATATTAGTTGAAAGAAGAGATGCTTGCAACAATGTTTTTAGCCATTTCCTTAAAACAGCACTGTATTTAATATGGCATCAAAAATATTGAATAAGAATTTATATGCTGTTAACCATCTGTTAGCCAGATGGCAAATCTCCATGCCATATGCAGTTCAGGTTGCTCTGTGTTATGCAATAACATCATTTCTTTGTTTAGCCCTTTCTGTGATCACAAAGGGTTACAACCTTGAAAATAAACTTTTATTTTATTTTATTTTATTATGAAAATAAATATGCTGCAGCCAAAATTATAGATAGTGAAGAAAACATGTCATGCTGCAGACAAAATTGTAGAAAATGGAGAAAAAAATGTTTCCAGCATTTCTAATTGGGGTTGCATCCAGCATATGGCTTGGGCAAAGGCTGGCATCATTAGGTTAACCTGTTAACATCTCCGATGCTACATGAAGTTTCCATTTTTTTCCACTATTGTACTCGACGACCTATGCTCTTCTCAACTTTAAATGCTGCTTTCCAGCAGTCTGGGCCATCATATGATGTTTATAGCTATACGAACATCATCTGCCAACATTCTGAGTCCATCTAGGAATTTCTGGCAACTTTCGCTTACTCGCGAGAGCATTTCAAGGACACAATTTCAGTAAGGGGTGAGCGTTCATCATAGAAAAGAGAGGTGGGATATGGGAGAAGAGGGAAATGGGGGAGAAATGAGAAGAGGAAGTTAGAGGATGAGGGCAATGGGGACGAGGGGGATGGGAGGAGAAGGGAAAAGAGGTAGATAGGGAGAGGAGGGAGATGGAGGAGGAAGGAGAAGAGGGAGAGGAGGGAGATTTAGGAGGGGCTCAGGCGGGTAGGAGGAAGACAGACGGGAAGGGTGACGCTGCCAAAGCGCCAACGGTTACAGAGGGTGATGCTTAACATGTTAATTTGAGGTGCATAGAATTTTTCAAATAGCTTGGTGGATTTCTTGAACAGAGGTATTGTTGTTGACATGGGGGAGCTTCGGAGAAGGAGACTGAGGCCAGTGTAGGGGATCATCCTTCCCTTGGGCCTTAGCCCTTACCTTAACTAATTTTGCATGGTATTTTCTTTTCTGCCTTTCCTTTTTCATCTCTTCTTCATCTCCTGTCCACTCCAAAAGGGATGAGAGCCATGCTGAAATGATGAAAGCCGACTTTGTGTCAGTCATGAATGGCCTCCGGGAGCCATGGGCACGGTATTCCCTTGGTTAATCGCCTAACCCTTACCTTTTATGGGGACCCTGGGGGTAGACCGTTTCTTTTCCCCACTTACTTCAGGCTCACTATGGCAAATAATGAATATGTTTACCATTCTTAGGGGCATTAAGGCCTGCCTCTTCATCAAATAGCCTATCTAAATTTGATCCTAGCCTATCTAAATCTCTCCATTCCGAACCACCCTCTCAGGTCATTACTCAGCCTTCAGAAAGCACCTCTTCTTCTCTTCCAACATTCTCTACACCATCTACTGCACAGTCTTCTTCATTGTCTACCCCTTCCCCCTCATTACTACTCTTTATCCTTATTGTCCTCCTCCCCACTACCTTATCCCACACCACCTATCTTTCTCCCGCCCTTGTCCTTCTACTGCTTCCACCTATGCAACCTTTCAAGTACTTTCTTTGGCCCAGCCAAGTGGGATGGATTCTTTGTGATTCCCCCCTACAGCCCCTTACTCTGAAAATACCCTTCTCTTTCAAGTATATCTCCAAAAACATGTAGGCAAAGTTTCCTTCCTCAGTCATTCCAATTATTCACATCTTGTGACAGTTACATCTAAGTCCTATGCTTGTGCAATATCTACCCTGACTGACCTCACTGGCAAACCTATTCTCTTAATATTTGTACTGGAACTGTTTCTGTCTGCCCTACTTGCTTGCCTTGTTGACTATGATGCAGTGGCAATACAGTACTACACTATTTCCCTCAGAGGACAGTTTAATTCTTACACCAGTATTGCCAAGATTAGCTTCCGTAGACATGACCTCCCCATGAAGTTTATATTGTAGAGTGTCCTACCCTTTCCAACCATATCGACCCTCTCTTGTCAATGTATTTATAGTGTATTTTTTCAGGAGCTGCCCTGCCCATAACCTCGAATATGAGGTAGCAGTTTCTCAGATTCAAATTTGAGTGAGGCCAGACAGGAAGTCACAGTGATGAGATTTTTCTCTCTCTCTTCACGTACCATATCTTCTCCTACACCCTTCTTTTCCTCTGATCCTTGGATATCTATCCCCATTTCTCCTCCTCACAAGAGAACCTTTGTTTGTTAGACCTCCCCACCTAACTCCCCTCCAAAAACTCTTGAAGACATCCAAAAATTCCTAGACATGACCCAAGAGAATGTTCCACTTTCTCATCCACCCTCCTATTCCTCTATTCCTAATCTCTCTACATTCAAAGTATTTGCCGATAACCATCCTCCTACCCCTCAAGTTCCTCCTACCCCTCTTCCTCTCACTCTCCCCACCCCATCCTTCTCCATCTGTACCATTCCCTCTTTGTTCCCCATTATCCTTGCCTCTCCCACCTGGATACTCACGTGAACCTCTTCTGTCACAACAGTGTCCTTCTCCTGATCCTTCCTCCCCTGACACTCTTCCTGATACTTCGCCACCTTCCTCAATCCCCTTATTGCATCCCCTGGATTCTTCTCTTGCTACTTCTTCAACAGCCATTTCTACCCGTATTACCCATTGAGTATCTCATAATTGCTCTTTTGCCAGTTTTCCTTAAACAATGCCCCTATAGCATCCCGAGCCACAGATATACTCCATTTCATTCAATCGCCCTTTCCTTTACTAATCTCTGATTTACTTCATTTACACCCATTACAATTACTCCCTTCCCTATTATACTATCCTATGTCACTCTATAACCTTTGACATTTAAGACATTTCATCCTAATCATTTACTCATTTTTTCCCTTTTTTTGCCACATTACTTTACCATAGTGCTAAATGACCTTTGATGTCTAGCACATTTATTTGTTTCAACCATTAACCATTAACCATTACTCTTCATCCATATTGTCGTCCTCCCCACAATACTACCTCACTCCACACCAGCCCATCTCCTTCCCCCTTTTGTCCTACCTCTTTCACCTCTATAAACCTTTTGTGTCTGACAAATGGGATCAATTCTTTATAATTACCCCCCCCCCACCCACCCCCAGCATGTCAATACCCTTCTCTTCCAGCAATGTCTCCAAAAACAAGTAGACAAAGTTTCCTTTCACAGTCATTCAGATCGTTTAAACCTTTTAACAGTTACATCTGAGTTCCATGCTTGTATACTATCTACTCTGGCTGACTTCACTGGCAAACCACTTGTACTGGAAGTGTTTCTGTCTCCCAGGCTGATTGTCTTATCTATTACAAGAACTAGTCAGACTGTGAAAACGACCTATTTGCCTCCCTTGTTGATTATCCCTGTCATGACAGGGCCAGAGTTTTTTCTGATGTACACCACAGATAAAACTTATATATGGGTTTGTGTTGATAACAGTTGGCCCACCAGCTTGCTTGGTAAAGCGAAGCAGGACACCTTTTAATGTGATACCTAAATACGTCATGATGGCTGTAGCCGTACCTGTCACTGTTGGCATTTTGGCTACCCTGCCAAACACTGTCACTCCACAGCCCACTGCCCTCTATGCGCCCAACCTGGTCATGACCTTTCAAATTGCTCTGCTCAGTTACATACATGTGCCAAGTGTGGTGGCTCCCATAATGTATTTTATAGGTGCTGCAATAAGGTTTTTCTCTCTCTACCTACTCCAAAACTGTCCATTACTTTGTTCCTCTCCCATCTCCTCAAGATGTCTCAACATCTCTCCCAGTATCTCTTCCCTCTGCCATGAACCATCCTACGTCTGCTTCTACTCTCCCCAAGTCATTTTTTTTCCAGTCTAAGTCAAGATACTCTAATCTCTACCACTTCCCCAATGTGTACTCCTCCTCCTCTGCCTCACTTTACATCTCTCACCAGGCAATCTAACCAATACACACCATCTTCTACCACAACCTCTCCTACAGGCTTCTTTTCCTCTGCTTCTTGGACATCCATCCCCCCTCTCATCCTCACAAAAGAACCATTATTTCTTTGACCATTCTCTCCTAACTCCCTTCCAGATACTTTTGAAGACATCCTAAACTTTCTTAATATGACCCATTATTGTTACCGCTCCCACCTGGATGCTCACAGGAATCCCTTCTGTTGCAACAGTGTCCTCCAGACCCTTCTCTACCTGACATTATACTTCACCACCTTCACCAGTCTCCTTATCTCATTCCCTGGATTCTTCTACTCGAACAGCCATCTCTACCTGCTGATTGTTTCATAACAGCTTTTTTGCCAGTTTTCCTTAAACAATGTTCCTATTCCTTTCGCAGCCTCAGTTACATTCCATATCATCCAATTGCCCTATGCCCCTAACCCTCTCCTCTTTTACTAACCTCTTCTTTAATTTCTTTTGCTCCCCCTCTTTACGCTTTTTACTTCCATACTATCCTATGATGCTCAATAAGCTTTGACATGTAGCACATTTTATCCCAATCATTAACTCATATATGATCTTTGATATGTAGCATGCTTGATTGTTTCAACCAATGAAAAGAGGCAGTTTTTATTTAAAGGATTTGCTGAAATGGAGTAAAGAGTACTTTGATGTATATTTATAAATGGTGTTGATTGTATTATCATGGCATATTTATAAGAAGCCATTGCATATATGTGCATTTTTGTAAATAGTTTTGTATTAATTACAAAGAACTAAACTAACAACAACCATCCTTGTGAATGTTACAAATATGCATTTCTGATGTAAATATTAAATAAAGCAAAGGAGGTTGTGAATTTAGTAAAAGAGAAATAGTTTAATTAGTGAATTATAAGATGCTGCTGTCACTGGAGGCATTAGTAAGATATGTCTAACATTGATTGAAGGCTGAAAATATGCATAGCTTATACTTTTGCTCTTTAATAGTTACTGAAAACCTGAATGTGATTTAAATTCTTCCATGATCTGAATACGCTTTTATGATGCAAACATTTGTATCAACACCTTTATAATAGAAAGTCTTAGTTAATGTGAATGAGTGTGTGTGAGTAAATGAGTTTGTGCATTTGTGAATGAGGGAAAAAGAGGATAAGCTGAGAATAAGGATAATACTTTGAATAGAATGTAGGTTAAGATATAATGATGTATATAATGATAGTGAAACTTTATTAAAAATATCCAGCTGTTTTTTTTTTTTGTTTTTTTTTTGATGAAGGTGTTCATGTACTAACTCATCTTGTTAGACTACTTGATCCATAGCAATTTTTTTCTTGGGTTTTTGCCAGGCGAGGAGGTCACTACCTCTAGCATTTGGGTAAAGCCAGACATATCAGACATCTCGATCATAGGATACAAAAAAGATTATGAGATATTATGGAAAGCATGTCCTTTGGATTGAGATCACTATCTAATACAACTAGTGAGTGTCCAAGGCTTTAGAATCAGTGGATGCTGTGTCATAATTTTTCTCTTTTGAATGTCCTTTACTCCTTTATTACAGCTGGGGTAGATTGCATTGCAGGAAATAACTTTCATGATAACAGCCTGATTTTGGGGGGGGATTTACGCATGACACTGAATGATAAGGAAGATTTATATCATGAAGAAGATAATGCCAAAATGTTGATAATGTGTCTGACTTAAAATGTTCATTGTCATTCTCTCTTTCTACAGTTAGCAGAAAGATGATAATAATAATATAACCAGGAGGTTTGGTGAATATGACACTAATGTTATGTTATGTAATGCACAGACATATAAGGCTTTAAAGCAAATGCACCAAACCTCAACTTACAGAATATACTGGTAATAATGGTTATCTATTTCTAGTAATTTATGCAGGTGATTTTGGAAACAAGAAGCAGTTTTGTAACACTGCCAGTATAATAATCATAATGTGTAAGTAATATGTTGTACATATTGTGGTTATATAATGTACATTTGATTTCTGAAATAAAAGTTTAAAAAGCATTAGTAATTATGCCTTTTGGGTCATTATACTTCGATATGTAGGAAAATCCATCTGTAAAAAGAGAGATCATAAATTATTATGTTCTTTTTCTTACTTTTGTTTCTCTTGAAGGTGTTTAGCAAATTCTAAGACCGTCCAAACTCACAATATTCATTTAGCATTCATGTGAAAATGCTTAAGGTTAAGGAAAATAAATTTGCATGTTGGGGATCTATCCTGCTTTGGACCTCAGCCCTCAGATACACCAATTTTTCAAGGTATTTTCTTTCTCACTTTTCTTTTCTTCTCCAACCCCTTCTTTTGTCCACTTCCAAAGATGTGAGAGCTGTATTGTAATGATAAAAGACTGGCTTAGGTTGGTCCTGAATGGCCTCAGGGGGTCATGGGCATGACATTTCCCTGTTTAGTCATCTAACCATTTCTCTTCCCCACTTACTCAAGGCATACCATGGCCAATAGTGAATTTGTACCTTCATTAGGGGTATTAAGGCTCACCCCTTTATCAAGTAACCTCACAGACATTAACTTGTCTAATTTCCAGACCCCTGGCTCTCACTTGATCACGGATCTGAACACTGCTACTATTTGCTGTCGGCTCAGTCCATTCAAAGATACATACCCAGGTTATTACCTAACCATCAGAAAACATTTCTTACTCTCTCCCACTATCTTCCATAGTTCCTACTCTGCATCCTTATTGTCAACGTCCTTGTAGTACTACCTCACTTAACACCAATCCCTCTTCTTCCCATCCTCGTCCTTCAACTACTTTCACCTATACAAATCTTTTAAATACTCTTTTCAGGCCAGCTAAGAGGGATCAGTTTGCTTTGTTTATCAGATTTATTGAAACTTATGTTACTTCTTTATGTATTGTATATGATAATTATGAGATGGACTGATTTAAATTTCTAAGTATTTGTCATGATTCTAAGCTTAGGAAATACTATACTATGATATATATATAATCATTATTGAAGACTATAGACTAAAAAAACAAACAAATTAATTGAAGCAAGCACACAGTTATGAAATACCCTTTCCCCACCAAAAAAAGTGGGGGAGCATGAAATAGGAAATTACACAATTTCCTCTTACCTGTAATTTATAGGCTTTATTTAGTATACATTGTTATTGCTTCTAGTACTTAAGATACTTGGTCATAAATGAATTCCAGTATTATATCTGCTGCATGGAAAAAATGTAGGCTGACTATTGCTGGGAGAAACTGAACTATGATAATTTTAATTATGAAACCCAGAACAGAAAATGGCATTATGATAAATCCTAAAAGGTAACAGGCCACATAAAGAAAAGCAGCAACATAAATCCAGTAAAATATGGTAAAACTTAATCCCTTTTTGGTCAGCTCACGAATGGTCTTGAAAGCTCGTGATGGACTGTTGTTGGCTGTTTGTAAAAGACATATCTATTGGCTGGTACCGAGACCCTAAAATGATTGGATCTGTGTGTAGTGATATAGGTTCACTTTCACCCTGGGAGGTAATAGAAATCAACACAGAATTAATGGAGGTATCTCTTTCCTCAGTGGAATTTAGTTCTGTCTCTCTTGCACTTAAGTTATATAACTTTGCGGGCTCTACCGTGTAAGTTTGTTTGTTGCCATTTACACAGGAAAAATCTTCTGGATCACATTTTCTATACGTATGTAGGTTTTTACTGTAGTCAGGATCATTTCTGATGGGTTTGATTTTCCAACAGGGTGAGCTCCATTATGAGAAACCACTTGCCTGGTGTTTATTAAGAGAGACATAGGTTGCTTGCCCTTCACTTCTTGGGATTTTGTGGCAGAAGTGTTTTTGATAACATGACTTTGCTCTTTGTGTGACACATTCATGAGTCTTTCATTGTTTTCAGAATTTCTAGTTGTAATAATACTTTTAGAGTATTGAGATAATTTGTTTGGCTCCTCTTCACTGATGTTTTCACTGCCATCATTCTCTTCTATGTTGTGGAGTTTTGATTTTTCAGCTTCATAATTTAGTCCACTTACATAATTTTTGGGTACATTATTTTCTGGAAATTGTTTTGCTTGTGTGAATCCAGTGTCTTGTGTTTCTTTCTTATTATTTTTCCATGCAGTTCTGGCATGTAATTCTGAGCCTTCTGCCTTTTGCAAACTTGATGCATTTTCTTCTTCTTGTGTGGTTTTTATCTTCCATCTGTTGGTGACTTGTTATATCATGACCAGAGGGGACTGCACCAAGCTTGATGATAGGATTTTCCTTCTTGTTAGTAATACTCTGCTGTACTTTTTTTGATGCTGTGTTAAGATATATTTGTGGCTTATTAGATTTTTCAGCTGCTATTTCCTTTTGCTGTG
>NW_020869714.1:452790-455290 GCF_003789085.1 Penaeus vannamei | reverse complement strand
TGATACTCTTTCTTGTCCTGGATTCTGTCGCTGTTTTAGAACTTTTGCCAAAACTGTTTACATATTTTTAGGTGAAATATGCTTGGAAATTCTCTTATGCTGTGTTGCAGCAGTGCATGTGTGTGGGGATATGAGATATGTAGATGGGTAAAGAGGTACCTTTTGTGTGCTAGATGGAAAGATACAATGTGCATTTGTGTGTGTGTGTGTGTGTGGATGGACTTATAGACTGGTAGATAGATAAACAGATAGACAGGCATATATATATAGGCCTATACTACGTTCTGTTTGGTTACTGATATAACTTAATATTCAGTATAATAATTCAAAATATTGTTTTTTTATAAGGCTTCGCTTTTGTTTCTACTTTTTTCTCTTCGTCGATATCTTCATAATGAACCTCATTATTCCTTTATCATCATCATACTAATGATAATTACACAATATTACCACCATGATAATACTACCTGTATAGATAAGAATACCATTAACGATATTTATCAGTCTACTTTTACTCTCGTGTTCCTGAAATTTACTCATAATCGCTCTTAACAATACTATTATCATTTTATCTAAATTCGGGGTCAGTGAATTCTCCGGTCTTGACTATCAATACAGACAGACTACCTCATGACGCAGCGTTTCGTGACATGCTGCTCTCGTGCGTTCTCTTCTCCCTGAATCTTCGTTAAGGCTGATACAAAATTCTTAAATGGAGTATTTAGGAGCATATTAGGCGCGTGTTATGGTGTTAGAATAGTGTTGTGAAAAAATGAATAGATAAAGAAAGAAAAAAGAAACAGTAGTAATAAATGATAAAGTGATAAAATGATGAAATAATAGAATGATAAAGAAAGGCTAGTCAAAAAAAATATTGCGTTTATAACCACCAATCCTTCAATTTGATTATCAACACGTTCATAATGACAACTCGAAGAAAAAAAAAATTTACTTTTTCCGACTTCAAATCATCATAAGATATACCCCCCCCCCCAAAAAAAAAAAAAAAACATAAATTGATAATGATAATAAGAATAATAATTAATAATAATAATAATAATAACAATAACAATAATAAAATAATAATAATAATAATAATAATAAATAATAATTATATAATAATAGTAATAATAATGATAATAATAACCATTACCATAATAATCATAATAATAAAAATAATAATAATGATAAATAAATAATAAATAAATAATAAAATAATAATAATGATAAACAGATAAATAGAATAATGATAAATAAATAAATAAACAAAATAATGATACTAAATAATCTAAAGCGCCATTGATACGAGAAATACGAATCCAATCTGCAACCTGCAATGAAGCAATTGATTGATCCAATCTTCGCAGCCAAAATTGCACGCTTTGTACACCTTCCAAAGATCTATCAGAGTGAAGGAATTGTTGCTTTGAAGTGAACCAGATGCATATGGCTCCATTTGGACTGAAGGACACGCAATGCATAATCCAGCAGATGTTTTGGACTACTGCCTATCCAGCAAACGTTTTAGATTACTGCATATATTACAAACGTTTTGGAATACTGGATATTGCTACACATTCAACAAACGCTTTGGACTACTGTATAGATCAAAAACGTTTTGGACTAATGTATATGCAATAAACGTTGAATTACTGCATATCTTTTTGGAAAATTGAATATGTATCAGACGTTTTGAACTGTATAGTCAACAAATGTTTTGAAAAAACTGCATATGTAACAAACGTTTTGGACTACTGGATATTCAAACACGATTTGGAAAACTACATATCCAACAAACATTTTGGAGTACTGTTTACCCAACAAACGTTTTGGACTACTGTATATATCAAAAACGTTTTTGGCATATATAACAAACGTTTTGAACTGCATAACCGACAAACGTTTTAAAAAAAATGTTGCAAACACTTTGGGCAACATATCCATCACACATTTTGGACTACTGCATATGTAACAAACTTTTTGGGCAATTGTATATGTAGCAAACGTTTTGGATAACTGCATATTCAGCAAACGTTTTGGAAAACTGTATACGTAACAAACGTCTTGGATTACTGAATATCCAACAAACGTCTTGGACATCTGGATATCCAACAAATGTTTTAGAAAATTGCATAAGTAACAAACGTTTTGAACTACTGCATATCCAACAATGATTCTTGACACTACTTGAATGACGTAATCTAACATATTCATCAGCTGTTTTCAGTTTCGTATATTGACGATATATGAACACGAAGAAAGTGCATTTAGACTTTAATTGAGGTACTTTTGAAGTTGTCTGGAATGAAAAATGATCAGAAAGAAGGAATGTGGTTTCTTTTTCCAGACGGACATGGAGACAAATTATATGATTACTAGACTTAAAGATTTCAAGAGAGAGAGAGAGAGAGAGAGAGAGAGAGAGAGAGAGAGAGAGAGAGAGAGAGAGAGAGAGAGAGAGAGAGAGAGAGAGAGAGAGAGAGAGAGAGAGAGAGAGAGA
>NW_020869714.1:437790-442790 GCF_003789085.1 Penaeus vannamei | reverse complement strand
ACACATACAAACATGCATACATATATCCAAACATACATATATACATATATATATATATATATATATATATATATATATATATATATATATATATATATATATATATAATATATATATATATATATATATATATATATATATATATATATATATATATATATATACATACATCCACACATACATACACATACATACATAAATACATACATAATATATACATACATACATAAAAACATACATGCACACATATATACATACAGGAAAATATACACGCATAAACACCTATCTACATACATGTGCATGTGTGTATGTGAGTGTTTATTCCCGAAAGCCTGATTTATCGTTCCTGATTGGCAATATCATCCGAAGAAGCAGATCAAAGTATCCATGTTGGTTTAAAGACACTGCGGCAGTGTGTAGAGTAAACAGCCCTTTGATTTCAGGGATTATAGTTTGTCCTGTAATACTTGTACAAACATTTTAGTTTACCCTTTAATTTTCTGATTTGCGTTTTCTGTGTTGTCGTTGTTGTGAGGTTCCGTTTTCTTTTTTCTTTTTTTTCTTTCTTTTTTTCTGGGGAAGAGTAAGAGAAATCTTTCTTTTATCTCTCTTTCCTCCTTTCTTCTTCTCGTTCCTCTGTCTCCTTCCTCGAGTCTGTCCGGGCAATTAATCACCTGATACATTTCGAAAACAGTTGATAAATTTGATCTTGATCTCCATGTTGAATCAACTCGGAAAAAAAAACAGAAAGAATTCAGGGAAAATCGCCATAACGAAGCGGCGCAACAAGGACGAGAATCCTTTGCAACCACAGAGGGGAGCAATTACTCGAAAGAGCCGGGAACGAAGTGTGTAAAACGGAGAGCCCCATCGGCAATGTTGAAACAGATTCGAGGAAAAGAAAAAATATATATATATGTTTGTCATGCAATGTGGTTTGGATTCGGGGACAATGCACCGCGGGCGTAGCTTTGTAGTGGTGAAAATATGAAAGCCACAGACCCCTTTCCGCATGACAGTCCGCTCATCCCAGACCATAAAAGATTCGAAAAAAGAGAGAGCAAGGTAGGGGAGGGGGAAGGGGGGGGAGAGGGGTAATCCATGTTTTTTGTTTTTTTGTTTTTCTTTTTCTTCCTTTTTTCTTTTCTTGTCTGTTTCTAAAAAGGTTGTTGGGGAAGGTTACTGTAAACATACGAATTTGTTGATTATAAGTATACACGAGCATATATATATATATACATATATATATATATATATATATATATATATATATATATATATATATATATATATATATACGTACAACATATATATAGACGTATACATATATATTCTTCCTTTTTCTTTTTTTCTTTTCCTAAAAAAATGCTTGAGGGAGGTTAATACATACATGTTAAATAACTGATATTACAGATATACACGAGCATATATACTTACTTCCATACACAGACACACACAAACACAAACACACATTAAACAACCAAACACATTCACGCATCTTTCCTCTTACATAAACACACGATCATTTCGCGAATTTTAAACAGACCAAATTTCTCGTACCAGGCATTTTGAATTTTGTAGCTTTAGACGCGACTGTTTAGTAAATCTGCAAATTCTTATCTCTAGTGGTATTTCAATCTGTATCTAATAACAGGTGAAGCATAAAAACAAGAACTACATAAGAAAATGTTATTGTAAAAATTAGATTTTGTTTCAAAGTATTTCACGTGAGAAGATGCATTTAGTATCTTAGACATTTTGCATGTCTGGTTTTGGAATAAAGTTTTGTACATTAAAAATACTTATGTACATCATAAAACCAAAGAAGCGGTGTTTTAACCAAGGTCAGACCTACAAATATTCTGACACGCATACATATTTACAGTGTGTGTGTGTCTGTGTAGAAAATTAGTGACAAACGACGAAAAATCCTGTTTATCCAAAGTACTTATTTGCATGAACTGTACCAAACCATATATCAAATTACCTATTTACCCGTTCATTACCAAATCGTATATACCAGAAATACCTACCTACCTGCTCTGACCTAAAGCACATATATTCAAGTTATTGTTTACCTGTTCCAAACGAAATCAGTATTTATCCCAACTACCTGTGCTTATAGCTGGTCCGTCCAACGTCTTACTGATTTAAATTACCTACTTGTTTATTCAGAAAAAGGAATTATTATTTGCCGAAACTTCCCTTATACACAGCATAACACACCCCACACACGAAGGTCGAAAATAAAATGTATATGTTAATACAATTCAAATTACAATAATAACATTACTTAGAGAATTAACGTAGTTAAATTGTGGCTTGTTACTTTCCAGATTTTTTTTTTTTTAAGTAATAGTTTCGGAATTTGAGAGGGAAAAAAAAACTTTTAAAGGCATGTTGACCAAAAAAAGGTAAGAAGTCCATAAGAAATTTCGAATTGTGTTTTTGTTTTGAAATTTATGCCGACTTGTTACAGTGTTGTCTTTGCGGAAGTATTTGAGTGATTATTTAGTGTGTTTTATATATTTTTGTTTGTTTGTTTGTTTGCCCGCCTGGAACGTTTTTTTTTTGTTTGTTTGTTTGTTTTTTTATTTTGTTATCCTTGTTAGTAGTAGTAGTAGTATTGTTGTAATTGTCATTATTATTATTATTATTATTATTGCTTCCGCCAAAGAGGTTATGTTTTTGGTAGTGTTGGTTTAGTTAGTTTGTTGATTGGTTAGTTGGTTAGCAAAATAACTCAAAAAGTTATGTACAAATTTTATTTGAAATTTCACCAGAGGTTTGTGTTAGCCTAACTTAGATCTTGATCAAGATTTTTATTTTGAAATAATGCATCAGTTACCCCTATTGCCTTGCCGATGAGGGTAACTATTATTATCATTATTACCCTTATTACCCCCGCCAAGAGGGTTATTTTTGCGGACGACACCAATGTATGCTTGAGAAAGAGGTGATTTCAATGTAATTTTTCAAGTGTGAATGCTTTTATCGCAACAGTGGCAGCCTTGGCGGAGGTATGCGCTCGCTGGGTGCTTCTGATTATCATTATTATCATCATTGTTATTATTATTATCACTGCGTTTGTTATTAGTTATCATAACTTTTATAATTTATTTTCCTCATAATTATTAATATTATAGATATTATTGTTATCATTATTAGTGCTATTAATATCATTATTATCATTGTTATCATTATTATTATTATTATTATTGTTGTTATCATTACTGTTATCATTTTGAGCACTGTTAGCACAAGTAGCAGTAGAATAATTGCCATTATCATCATCATTACATTTATGATTAATATAACTTTATCATAACTAGCAAATCAATATTAGTATTATCAGATATTATCATCATCATTATCATTATCGTTTTTTATGAAATTATTTACCAAAAGCACATTCACTGTAACTTTTTGCTGTATGTATATAATTACCATAATTAACATTATTGTCCGTACCATCATTATCAAACTGATTTTCTTTATCCACATATCTATCAGCTGTTCAGCATCTCCCACTCTCTGAAATTTTCCTGAAGTGAAAGGATGAAATATTTGATTTACGTGAGTTTTTTTTTTTTTTTTTTTTTTTTTTTTTTTTTTTTTTTAGTTTATGCTCGGTCTTGTATTAGAATTAATTAGCAGCGACTCCTTCATTAGCGGAGGGGAGGGGGGAGGGGGGAGTTCTAGGAGGGAGGGGGGGAGGAAGAAGCGAGAGGGTTGATGAGGGAGAGGAGGAGGAGAGAGTAGGGGAGGGAGGAGAGGAGGAGGGGTAAGGGGAGGATAGGGGGGGGGGGAGAGTGTTGGGGATGAGAGAGAGAAGGAGAAGGATGGAATGGGAAGGGGGAGGGAGAGAGGAGAAGATAGGGAGGAGCAAGGAGGGGGGAAGGGAGAAAGACGGGATGGAATTAGCGAAGAGAAGGGGAGGGAAGGATGAAGGAGGTAGGATGGGGAATAGGGAGAGGAGAGCGTGCAGGGGCAATGGGAGGGGAAGGAGGTAGGGGACAGGGTTGGGGAGATAGTTTAGGGATAGAATGAGGGAGGAAAGGGAGGGGCAGGGGAAAGGGAGAGGGGAGGGGAAAGGAGAAGAGAAGAGGGGGAGGGGAAAGGGAGAAGAGGGAGGGGAAAGGGAAAGGGGAAAGGGAAGGAAAGGGAGGGGAAGAACGGAAGGGAGAAGAGGGAGGAAAGGCATTAAGAGAGGAGAAAGGAAGTTGAGATACAGAAGGGAGATGGAGGCAGGGGAAGAGAGGAGGCTATGGGGATGAAGGGGGGGGGGCGAAAGGGGGTGCAGGAGGGAAGGAAAAAACTTCAGGAGGCCAAAGACAAGTTCATTTTAAATTTTTGTGAAGTTTTGAAAGATATGTTTTTTATACTGTATTTTTTCATATAATGATGTTCAATTTATATTTTATTATCGTAATATACTTTGTTGCTGAATATAAACAAAAAAAAAATACATTTAATCTGTTTTCTGACTAGAGCAAATTCGTTTACAAAGTCATTTACATTTTTATTTGCATATATATGTACACACACTTACATAATGTATACATTCAATGTTTTTACAGGCAATATGCATATTCATACATATACTGCAATTCACACGATGATTTAAATGGTGTGTGTTATGTGTGTGTGTATGCGGCGTGTTGTGTGTGTTTATAAAGTATGTGTGGGTGTCGTGTTTGCGTACGTAAGTGTGTTTTATGTGTTTATGAACGTTTAAGTCGTATGTTGTGGCTGTGTGGACAATAAGAATCTAACCCTCTATCTCCCAATTTCCTTCTACTTTTTCGCGTCTTTTGTCCATTCATCAAAAAATCCCTCACTCCCTCCCCTCCGTCCTCCACCTCAACCTTCCCCCCCTTCCGCACATATCATCAAAATCCATAAATACACACGCAATCAATCCACAAAATCTCTCCCCCTCTCATCTCTCTCTCTCTCATCATCTCTCTTCTCTTCATCTCTACTCTCTCTCTCTCTCT
>NW_020869714.1:367079-387079 GCF_003789085.1 Penaeus vannamei | reverse complement strand
GGTGTTGGCCAGATTACTCTCTTCTTTTCAGTCAAGATGAAAAGTTTTGAAATAGATATTAATAGTTATAGGTTATATAGCATTTAGGTGTTATTGAGGTACATTTATGAAGTTTTTTCTTTGGTATATTCCTAAAGCTCATTCCAATTACCTTTTTCCTTGCAGATGCCCAGTATTAAGCTCCAGAGCAGTGATGGCGACACCTTCGAGGTGGACGTCGAAATCGCCAAACAGAGTGTCACCATCAAGACCATGTTGGAGGATTTAGGTAAATCTGTTGGATCTGTTTTTAGGCAGACCTTCCTAATCCTTTGCCTTTACTAGTTTCACTTTCATTCACTTTCACTGAAATTTGATTTAAATTTCATAGAAATCCATTGCAGAAACTTTCCCTAGCACTGAAAGCAAGTTATAAATGAGGCAGTTGTTACTCTCACACCAGTTCCTATAAGTACCTCAGCAACTTCTGACAATCCTCCACAATTTATATTCTGACAAGATAAAGCTTGTAGACCTCCCAGGGAATTTATTGGCTTATGAAGAGTCAGTCCAGAATCTGTTTTGCCAGAATATAGAAGTTGCAGGTTCAGCTTTTGTAAAAGTACCGAGGCTGTGGTAATTATGTAACCTTGTGTCACTATGAAGTTTGACTCTAGTTGTAAGCCATTTTTGACATATCATTGGAAGTTTCAAGGTGATTTGCATAGTAAACATAAATAACGCTTTAGAATTTGTGCTTAAATAATGTCTTAGAATTTATCATTTCTGTATGTGAGCTGTATTTTCACATAAGTTATATTATAGAGCAGTGTTTCAGAACAGTAATAACAGTTGATAGATATATTTTTTATGATTAGTATAGAGGTAAATTTTGGTCAAAATATAAAGAGGGAATCGGAAAGAATTTTAATTATGGCACTTCTGTCTCTGAATGGTTTCTTCAAATTTATTCCCATATTTTTCATTCAGGAATGGACGAAGATGAGGAGGAAGTGGTACCCCTGCCTAATGTAAATGCTGCCATCCTAAAGAAGGTGATCCAGTGGTGCACATACCACAAGGACGACCCTCCACTCCCTGACGATGACGACAATAAAGAAAAGCGAACAGATGACATCTCCTCCTGGGATGCAGATTTCTTGAAGGTATTTTCAAGGCCATAGCTCGTTGTTTTGTGTCTGACACAATGGTAGCCACATATGATGAAAATGCGTCTTATATTCTTCACTCTTGATGTGCTATTCTCTTTTTCTCCTTTCTGTTACTGGATTTTCCTTCAATGTCTTCATGCTCTTCCCATAAACTGTCTTTTTTCCTCCATTTACCCTTTTTTTTTCACTCCCTCTACTGCATTCACTTCTTTCTCCCTTGCCCCTTCTTCCCCTTGCTTCCCCCTTCCTATTCCACTTTCTTCATTTCTACCTCCCTCCCTTCCTCAATTTTTACCTCCTTCCCTTCCTCTCCCTCTGTATCTCTCTGCTCAACAAGAATATATGAAAACCTGTCATCAAAAAACTTTCTCCTTCTATCTCTTGCCAGGTTGACCAAGGCACACTGTTCGAGTTGATCCTGGCTGCAAACTACCTTGACATCAAGGGCCTGTTGGATGTGACATGCAAGACCGTAGCCAATATGATCAAGGGAAAGACGCCCGATGAGATCCGCAAGACCTTTAACATCAAGAACGACTTCACACCCTCTGAGGAGGAACAGGTGCGCAAGGAGAACGAGTGGTGCGAGGAGAAGTAGAAAGGAAATGATAGATCCAGAGGTGTTTATAGAGAAAGTGGTTTACATATAGTGAAGAGACTTTGAAAGAAAAGAACAGGAAAAGAAAAATTTTATGCCAATTCTATAACCGGGATATTTTATGGAAATTCTTTTTTTTGCCAGAATGTAAGGATTCTTTATTTATTCCTTATTTTACAACACTCTTTAATTAAGTGTAGACCTGTGAGAGTAGAGGTTATTTTTCTCTTCCTTGTTATGCATTGATCTCTTTGAGATAGCATATATATTGATCTAATCATGTGGTTTACTGATGTTATTATAGATTTACCATTAGGTCAGTGTAAGGGCTCATCATGTGGTACTTTAAAGCATTGTATCTTTTGATATATATTACTTGAGGAGATTATGATGTCAAAGAGAGATGAATGATTATTGTTTTATTCTTTTCAACATTGTTACCTCATTATAGACTAATTTGGTAAAGTTGATTGTCCATTGTTTTATTTTTGTGTAATTTTTCTCCTCAACGTGTTGCATCTACTTCGTTTTGCTTGAGCAGGAAAACTGTAGCTCAAACACTTTGTATCAGATGATCTGCAATGCTATTAAACCTGTTTAACAGTTTTATATCTTTATGTTGACCAAATAACTGTTGAGGAATATGTCAGTTTCAGTAAATGACATTTCCCATTTCAATTTTCAATAAAACCCTCATATTTTCTAGTCCTCTTTTAACCTCCAAACAACACATGCACAGCAAATGCTACTTTACAAATTATCATCCTGATTCATGATATAATTAGTATGTACATGTTATTGATATTTGAGTGTGGCAAAGGTATTGTGAAAGAGACCTACTATTTTAGTGTATAAGCTGATTATCCGTTTTTAAACATTTTGCTGTATACAGGATATTTCTGTGACCTCACATGCAAACATTGTTCTTAAGCAAAACATTGATCAACACTTATATTTGATTACAACACAGCATCTTTGCACAAGTGTTTTCAAATCTGAACCACCATAGTTTTTACTTTTTTCCAGTACAGTTTTCAGGGATTTGTGTAGTTCTAATGTTTTTTTTATTTTCATACAAAGCTGCTGTTCACATTAGTGTTATATTAATTTTATTTCTCATAGTAAAGACTAGCTTCTGAGATTACAGGCAGCTAAACCTACTTTCTTTCAAGAGTGGGGAAAACATGCTTTGTAATAGATAGAAAAAATTAAGTAGATCAGCTTCATTCTATCTTAAAGAACAGTACAACAACGTGACCTGCCCTTCCAATGTTTAAAGGAATATGATTTGTGGAAAAGTGACTTTGAAAATTTAATACAAAATACTTCATAAAATTGCAAGTATCAAAGGATTTATAGCATAGAAGGTACTCATGAAATAAAGTAAGGGAAACGTGTACACTCTTTGTAAGAAAGTGGCAAAATGTTGAGTGTGTCGGTAACTGCACACTTTAGCAGCTGTCTGGCGTTTTGTAGGATTTGGAAGATCTCATACCATTGTTTATTTCTTGAAAAATTTCTGCCCCACCAACATCTAAGATCATTCGCGGCATGTTCAAAGTATAGCAATAGGGTGAGCCTTGGGGGCAAAGCTCCCAGGTAAGAAAAGGTCATATAGCATATGAAAAAGTACTATGGCAAAAAGGTAAAAAATTAACAATTAGGACAAAATATATTTGATGTCAAAGGTTGTTGAGCACTGTAAGTTAGTATGGTTGTAAAGAGGGTAGAGAGGGAATAGCAAATGGAGTATGAAGGCCATTCAGGACTGACACAGAACCAGCCTTTCATCCTTTCAGCATAGCTCTCACACTTAAGGATGTGGACAGAAGAAGAGAAGAAAAAAGAAAGACGAAGAAGAAAAGACCATGCAAAATTAGTTGAGGCAAGGGCTAAGGTCCAAGGCAGAGGTGAACCCCTACATTGGGCGTCAGTCCTTGTCTTGTAAGCTCCACCACAACGACAAAGAGCATGAGATTGGGGGGTACCATCATTCAGGATGTGATATCACCTGCTGTCTGTAATTTTTCTTCTTGACAGTAGGGTAAATGAGACTCCAACAGAATAGGAAACCAACATAAATGTGAGCAAAGACCAGTTATAATGAAATAGAGCAGTTATTCAGGATAAGACAACTTGACTTTGCTTTGTAGCTGATAGAACTTTAGCTTCAGCATTTTTGTGCTTGGAATTATCTTTATACACAGTATAACAGTGAAGTTACTCCTTGAGCTCCCCATATTTATCCTAGAACTAGAGATTTGCAGAGAAAGAAGCTCCATAAGGTGCATGAGTTTTCTCTCTCACTCATACTCTCACTCTCTCACTCACTCATTCACTCTTTCACTCTCTCTCACTCTCATTTTAGTATTCCCATTTATTAAATTAAATTGCAGATTCTGTTACAATAACAGATGGCATCAGGAAAAGAGAGCTTGCTGTTGGTTAAGCAGATATGCCTACAAAAAACAGGGATCTGTGGGAAAATTGACTTAAACAAAGGGGGTCCTATGCTAAAATAAACAAAATGGAGCCAAGGAGGTGAAAGTTTTTGTAACCATTATTCTAAATGACAACATACCCATTTTCCTCTGCATAGTATCCTATCCTCTAGTTTTCTCTTTCTGATTCTAATCTCATTGTTATAAATCTTGAAGATGATTGAAGAAACATTGAACTTGCCACATATCCAGATGCTAAATTCCATGAAAAGATTGAATTATTTTTCTTCCAATCTATTCATTTTTGCTAAGACATTTTAGATCCTGCATGATAGTAGAATGCAGTATATTTTGGAGTATGTTTTCCCTATCTGGAATTGGACATGAAAGTTGACAGAAATAAAAGGTATTTTGGCTAATAAATGCATCATATGTTTTTGGCAATAAGCCTTTCAAGTTTTTATTTCATTTTTTATCAATGTTCTTATTTTTTGCCAAACAGCTATCCTTTGAAAAAATCAAGTCTTCCAGTAAATTGGAAACTGAAAATGCCAGTTCTATGTTGGATTTCAGTAGCTGTAGTTGAAGCTTCTTAACCCACTGGCTGAAAGTTTAAGTACTATCCACTGTACTTTTTAGTGAATTTTGTTGCACACAAATAGGTCCACAAATTCTCAGCCACCAAGGAGTCAATTAGTAGGCTTGAGTGACCACACCTGATGTTCCCCATACCTTAAATTTGCTGTTTTTTTAATTTTAATGTTGAATCTTTTATTATTATTATTGAAATTTTGATTAAAATCTCATCAAAATACTAATAAAAATGAAGATTATAACATGCTTCAAAGAATCTTGCCAAAAATCAAGGAAATGGATAAACAGGTGAAATAGGTAGGACTAATAACTGACTCCTTGTGGGGCCATTTCTGTGTAAAAACAATTAATAAATCAAAATTACAATGGGAATGGTATGTTTTCATTGTATCAGAAGCCATTTGGTTAAGCACTGGACAATGATAAGGTCATTGATCTTGGCCAATAAGCTTATAAGAACAATGACAGAAAAAAAAGTTTTAAACTATTCAATGATTGTTCTGTAACCAAAAAGTTTTAGAGATAATCCCTAAGGGGGCTGTGCCTACCCATTTTTTTATTTTTTTATTCTAAGCTTTGGTACAGTGCCAGACAAAAGTAATGTCATGAATTGAAGCTAAAAAATGTCTTACCTTATACAAAAAGTGTGATATTATGCAGATATTCAAAATGGAGTTTGAAATAAGTTTGACAAGAGTTTTTTGACTGTGAATATACAATCCTACTTACACTACCCATGGTTCAGCTGAATATAAAAACTATTTATGATAAATGTTATTAATCCCAATTTTTTTCATTTTCTTTATTGTTTGTTTATCTCTTTTACTATGTCTCAGTTTTTTACATATAAGTTTGAAAATCAGTCTCCAAGGATGCCAAGTCTTTTGACATGGTTTAAAGATTCTTTCTTTAAGATTTAGTTTTAATTCCATTTGTTACAATGGATATTCTTTGCTGTGACACTGTCTGTTTTATTTTGCCCAAATCTCCCCCTTTGTGCAAGGAATGGCCGGGGTTACCATTCACTGGCTGGGCGTGGGATTGAACACAGGTCCGCAAGAGTGCTAGTCCAGCATGTTACCGCTGTCTGAATGTCTGACAACTTTCATCGTTATTTTTCAATACCGCTTTTCTCATTAATATCTGTGCTCTATTTAAAAAGTGTATGCATGATGAAACAAATGAGATGGACCGGTAAAGACAAAATAATAATAATAATAAATAAACATACCTTTTTATGCACACAAGATGGTATCTACTGTCGATATGATCCTCCCGAATACCTTGCTCATTATTGTAATGAGGGGGCTAAGGAAATGGAGACAAGTCCAGTATTGGAGATCACCCCTACCTTGGACCTCAGCCCTCACCTCAAATAATTTTGCATCATATTTTCTTCTCCCCCTATCCTTTTACTTCTCTTTTTCATTCTCTTCTGACCGCTTCCTAAGGTGTGAGAGCCATGCTGAAAGGATGAAAGGCTGGCTTTGTGTCAGAATGGCCACTGGGAGCTCTTACCCCTTATGGGTACCCTGAGGGGTAGACAATTTCTCTTGCCCATTAATTTTAGGCTTATTTTCATATTTTTTGAAAATTTTCTGCAGCATCACCATCTAAGATCATTTACAGTGTATTCAAAATATTAGTGAGAGGATCAGGCTTGGGGACAAAGCCCCTGGATAAGGAAGCTTTTTTGGTTCATAAGGCATGTTTATGGATTCTTAGAACAGTTAATGGTCAAAACAATTAAATGCACCAACATCACAGGTCATACAGCACTATGATAGAGTATTGAGGTAAAGGGGTAAAAGTTAACAATTAGGACAAAATAAGTTAGATGTCAAAGGTTGTAGAGCACTGTAGGTTAGTATGCTAGTGAAAAGGACGAAAAGGGAAGAACAAACCGAGTGCAAAGACCGTTCACGACAAACCCAAAGCCAACCTTTCAGTATATTTCTCACACTTTTGGATGGTGACACAAGAAGGGGATGAAGAGAAGGGAAAGGAAATGTGGTTAAGAAAAGATCATGCAAAATTAGTTAAGTTGAGGGCTGAGGTCCAAGGTATGGGTTATCCCCTACAATGGGCTTCAGTCTTTATTTCCTAAGCCCCCCACAACAACGAGCACAGGATTGAGTGGGATTTCAGGCTTGCCATGGCAAATAATTTTTTTTTTTTTCTATTAAGAGCATTAAGGCTTGCCCCTTTTTGCTATTTGTGGCAAGTGTAAATGTCATTGATTTTTATTCTGAAATCTTAACACTGTAAAGGCTGTAATAGTCTTGAAATATATAAACTTTTGTATCTGAAGTTTCATTTCTCTTTTACCTTACATGATAATGAGACTTTTGAAAATTCAAGTCTGGAACATGACATATGGAAACTGAAGTATGCTGGAAACTTTTAAATAAAACAATTTTCTATTTATAAATTTAATTTGTTTTACAAGGGTTCAAATAATTTAATTAAAACTTGCCCCCCTCCCACCCCATTATAGAAAAAAAGTCAAGTCTGGCATATTTTGGTTACTTTGTATTTCATACCAAATGCCTATCACAACTGTACTTCATTAATAAAATATTATTAGAAACAGACATCAATC
Organism: Penaeus vannamei; assembly: GCF_003789085.1. Taxonomy (NCBI): domain Eukaryota; kingdom Metazoa; phylum Arthropoda; class Malacostraca; order Decapoda; family Penaeidae; genus Penaeus; species Penaeus vannamei. The sequence continues at coordinate 379,693 of NW_020869714.1, read as the reverse complement.
CTAACTCAATCTCTCCAAGCAACAGGAACATCATCTGTTCTAAATCTCTGTGTAACCCACGTGTCGTCTAACGTAGAAGTAATACCAGACTGGAACATGCAGTACCCAGCCTGAGCAATCATGGCTCCATTGTCAATGCAAAAGCTTTCATTGGTGGCAAAGAGTTTAGCCCCTCGCTCCTCGCACATCTTCCCCATCATCTCTTGCAAGCGCACATTGCAGCCAACACCCCCACATATGAGGACCTCCTGTGAGCCACAGTGAGCCATGGCCCGCTCTGTGGTCTCCACCAACATGGCAAACACTGTCTCCTGCAGTGAGAAGCAAAGGTCTGCCTTGGAGTACTGACCCGTTTTGAGAAGCTTATCTGCTCTTTCTTCCAAGTATGAGAGAATGCCAGAGAAAGAGACGTCCATGCCTTTCACACAGTATGGCAGTGGCAGGTATTTCTTACCTTTCTTGGCCATCTGCTCAATATTGTAGCCTGGGCTTGGAGCATTGGACAGCATCAAAATCCTTGCAAACCTATCCAGACAGTTGCCAACTGCCATATCAATTGTTTCTCCAAATATCCTGTACCTCTGACCCAGGTATGCAATAATCTGTGTATTACCCCCACTTACATATAATACAGTTGGATTCTGAGCTCCTGTGACTAGCCTACCCATCTCGATATGCCCAATGCAGTGATTGACAGCAACCAGAGGCTTGTTCCACAGCTGTGAAATTGTCCTGGCCACAACTGCCATGCTGATCAGAGGGGCTGCCATCCCTGGCCCCTTTGTAAAAGCAACAGCATCTATTTCTTCAGGAGTTATAGAGGCTTCAGCTAAAGCCTGGTGCAGTACTTCCAATACATGTGCCTGAAATAATATAGATAATTTTTGATTCACATGAAAATAATAGTAAGAGCTAGGTTACATGTTTTCTGACAAAGAGAAAAAAAATCACAAACATTCTACATGACAAATCAAGATTCTATTAGATGGCATCAAGATAATGGACTCATCAGTAAATATAAAAATAACCCATCAAATTATTTTCCTCCCCCATCCAAAACCAAATTACTTTTATATCATACATATAGAAAATATAACACAAAGAATAGCATAAGCAATAGTTTCTTTACCTGATGGTGTTTAGCCGTGTCATGAGGAATAAAGCCCTGTCCAGGTGGAGTGATATATGTCCGTCTTGGATTCGATAGGACTTCTCCATCTCGGATGATACCTATTCCGCACTTATTTGCACTTCCTTCCAGTCCTATAATGACCACCATCTTTACTGGGGTTGAGGTACTTCTATCTGGTGTCACATGAAATTAAAATAAATAGATAATTCATGCACTATTACAGTGAAAAGAAGTGGATTTTTAATAATCTGCTATATCACATAGTTTGGCTATATCTTGAAATCAAATAAAAAACAAAATTTCTGATTCATTCAAAACTAAAACTCATTAATTAGTTAACCAAATAAATCAATTACATATATCTCCTAGATATATTTGCCTCAAAATGGACATTTTGTTTTTAGTATAGGAAAATATGCCTCTCATTTTCAAAAACTTCTTGAACAATAATATAATATACCACTTAGAAAACAAGGAATTATACGTTACATCAATCTAACGACTATACAGGGGTATAAAAAACTGTTGTATCAATTATATAATATAGAATCCAAAAATAAATAGGGCATATATTAAATGATTAGAGTTTCAATATTTGTTAAGCAGCAGATACCTCACTAAGTGACATATAAGATAAATATTTGGAAGATATCTGTGTGTCTGCTGTAGGCTTATCAATAAAAGAATCCTTTGATGGTGGTCTGTTGGCCCTTCACTTAGCATGATGCATGCTACTTGGTTTTATTATTGCACACAATCCATTTGAGATATCTAGTGGATTTGGATAAAGCATGGCTAATATGACTCCCAGAAAAACATTATATTTGGTAAGCCATTATGTGCACTTTAGGCCATGAAAATCAAAGTTCCTGTTTTGCATCCACCACCTGTAGGTCCTGACAATTGCCGCCAAAGAATATCACTTTTTTTCAATAAACTACATTACTTCCCTAATAATATGACGATGACTTTGAAAAGCTGTTCTTTTGTCATACTTTTTAGAGAGAATACTTTTACTTATAAATATGAATGAAAAGTGTCATGATTACCCACAAGAACTAAGATGACTTGATGACTCTGAAAAGCTTTTGTTAATTTCTTTAAATGCTTCTAGAAATAAATAATGAATAATGAATAATGTAAAATAGCCTCATCATTTTTCCTTTTTGCCTGGATGCAAAACAGGAATTTTCATTCCTGTGGCCTTATGGTTAAATAATATAATATCTGATATTTACTTTAACAGTTTTCAGTAATTAGTTTCACATTTAATATCTAATATTCACAGTAAATTCACAATATATATATTCATAACATGTGAGAGAGAAAGGGTATATACGTTTAATTAAGATATTAAAATAATCTAGTACAATAACTTTTAACTTTCTCATAGTCATTGAATGTAAGAATCTTTGTCTGATTCTTATCAAATAAATTTTTATTATCAATTTATCTCAGAAATGCCCCCAATGACAGTGTGAATGCAAAACTTTACCATAATATAATAAATGACAAAAAATAAAATGGTAATTCTTTACAGTATGGACAGTTACACAGCCTACGCCCCAACTCCATGTCACGAACTTTACTCAACAATATAGGTTACTGCAACTGGACACGCCTTTCAGAATGGTTAATTGGGATACCAACTACCCCCAGAAAACACTACTTTCACCTCAGTATGAACGGCAAGATAGACCTGGAACTCAGGAGCACCAAGTTTTGCTGAGTGATACTTTCCGCAATCTTTTTCCTTTATCTATGGTCTGTTTGTGTCTGCAAATCATTTCTTATAACAACTTTAGCAAATTTTAGTCCTCAAAAAGAAAATGATCTTCAATTTACCTTAGCTTAGTAGCTTAGTACCTCCATACTGTAAAGATTAACCAATGAAAATCAATATGTAAAAAAAAAAAAAAAAAAAAAAAAAAAATCTATGAATCAATCAATCAATCAATCAAAACTCAGGCACTCCAATACGCCTCTGCAACATAATATAAAGAAAGATATATATATACATATATATATATATATATGAGTGTGTTTGTGCGCGTGGTGCGTGTGCGTGTGCGTGTGCGTGTGCGTGTGCGTGTGCCATGCGTGCGCCATGTGTGTGTGTGTATATATATATATATATATATATATATATATATATATATATATATATATATATATATATATATATATATATATATATGATTATACTTTAGAATTCACACAGCCACAAGATACAGTATAAAAAACTTTGCATATTAGGAAGAATGACAAAATGTGGTATTTGTTACCGAGAGCGAGGCACCTCCTGAGATGAAGTCCCAAAACCAGCGTATCATGCGCACCCAAAAATCCAAACCTAACCTTTCCAGTTTCTATCAATTTCCTACACGAGGGGGGGAAACCCTCCTATACACCCCTTTGGCACTTTGTGTCAACATTGAGAACTCTGGCTGTGTGAGGGTGTTGTGGTCTTAGACTATGAGTCGTGATATGTAGCACATATTTTCATCGTTTAGCAGTAAATATGAGGCCAATACAGCTAAACCTGTGTTGTTATGCCTCTACTTCTTATGCTTTAGAAGATGGCAGCATCCATTTCCCTCTATCTATAAGCATCGCTCTCGGAAACATTAACTCAAAATGTACATTACTTTTGATTGCAAGCTCGTATAAAAAGAAACAAATACTAAAACATTGTAGAATTCAGTATTAAAGACACTAAGAAATTAACTATATTTGCACTACACAATTGTCCTATTCTGAATGACCACTAAAATGCTGACAGTAAGGAGTCAATTAATTAAAGAAGAGAAATGGGAAAATACATATAAGAATTGCAACGTTTCATATTGAAGTATAAAACAAACGCTGCAACTTTTAATGTAGACTTTAAGCTATCAAAAAAAACCGCAGAGTTACGTAGGGGTTGCTTATCAACCGAAAAAATAATATAACAGATTATTGAGAAAATCCCGAATGGTTGAAAAATTTACTCATCATATCCATTAGTCAATTCTCAAAAATTGAAAGCTTGCGGGCATGTGTCATAATCGCTAATTCCGATTAATACACCAAATGCATAACACACACGAACACAGAATAAATCAAACAATAATAATAACAATAATAACTGATTTCCATACCAGAGTTCAAAGCACGTGTGGCTCGTATCAAAACATTAAATGAATAACTCTATTTCCTATTCTAATTCACTAGAGAAGAAGATAAAAATAAGGGAATTCAATTTATAAACCGATGTTGTCAATTCATATAATAGGCGAAACAGATATATTAGAATATGTGAATTCCTGAGTTCTATGACGTCATTATATTCTATAAATGAGTATGCACGACTCTCGCATTTTGCAAAAAATATGATTTCATTTTATCATAACAACATGATCATAACCTATGTCTTTAATAAATACTTTTGATGAAGGCGAAACATTTGTTTTTCATAGTTATAGTCATTGTAAAAACCCTTTATACACCGCATCCCTTTACAAATAAATGCCAAATGAACCAAAATGCAATGCAAAAATCAGTTAACATAAAATTCGAAATTAATTTAAAGGCTTACATCAGTATTAAATTTATTCCTAAGCAGAATTAAAACAAGAAATATGTACTTTTTCATTCTACAGTAGCGATTTCATAGAGGAAATAGCAGTAGTCATTGTATTTAGTAGTATATTATGCACCGCAAGTAGTAGCAGTAGTTGGTGTAGTAATATTGCTACTTTTAGTTTTATTACAACTATTATAATCATTATTATCACTGTTGTAATTATCACCATTTCTAATGTTATCATTATCATTGTCGCTATTGTTATCATCATTATCATTATTGCTGTCGTTGTTATAATAATCCGTATCAATATTATCATTATCAATATCATTACTGTTATCATTATTATTACCATTATTAACAGTAGTAGTGTATTATTATCATATTACTGTTATTTCATTATCACTGTTATTGTTACTTTTACTAATAATTATTATCATTATCATCAATAATCATCATTATCATAACCAACATTATTATTACCATTATCATCAATATCATTATTAATACAAGTCATTGTTATCATTATTATCACCATTATCGTCATTATTTTTATTACTACTATTATCATTATTATGTTTATCATCATTTCCATTAATAATATTATTTTCATCATTATTATAATTATTATCATAATTGTTATTATTATCATTATCATTGTTATTATCATTATTATTGCTATCATTATTTGTTATCATTATCATTACTATCATTAGTATATTGTTATTACTATAATTGTTGTTATTATTGTCATTACTATCATTAGCGTCATTGTCATTGTCATTATTACTGTTGTTATTATTACTATTAACATTATCATTATCATCATTGTTTTTATCTTTTATTTAGTTATTTGCTAACGTCATTATTTCTACTGTTATTATTTTTTCCTTTTATCATTACCATATCATTATTCTTTATTATTACCAAATATCATTATTTTCATTTTATTATCATTACTATCATTATCAATATCATTATTACTACTACTGTTGTTATCATTATTACAACCATTGTTGTTATCATTATCTTGTTTTTCTTCATTTCATTATTGGTTTACTGTCATTCTATGATGATAATGATGATATTGATAATGCTAATTGTATTAATAAAAAATATTATCATTATTATTTTCATTATCATTATCACTAATATTGTTATTACTATCATTATAAATTTTATCATAATTATTGTTATTATCATGATTATCATCATTATCATTAACTATCAATATTATTATTATCACTATTATCGTTATTATCATCATCATTATCATTATCATCATTACTAGGCCTATCAATATCATTATCATTATCATTATTCAGAACGTCTCTGATCATCCGAATTTCTCGCATAGTTTGACAAACTATTTTATCAACCATTACATTCTCTCTAGCATTTAATAGTCCCCTTCCTCCTTCCTTTCATTTAGTGTGCAATCTGTCGATGTCTACACGTGGGTGTAATGTCTGTGTATAGTGAACATCTCTCTGCTCCTCTATTATACCAGCCCTATATCGGATTATTGACATTGTCCTTTCTATTACCAGATGTTTTCACCATGGATAGACAGCCATGAATGGGGAACCATATTGTACGCTCATCACACACTTTCTTGTAGTCTATCCATGCTACACATAACCCTGTCATCCGCCTTTTACAATTCTACATCACCATCTTGTTTAAAACCAAATGCTCCTTCGTTCCTATATGGTTTCTGTTACAACCCTTTTGTTCAGAAGAAAACGAATGCTGACTTCCTAGATGCTGATATAGGCCTATTTCATTTGCTAATGCTCCCGTCAATACTTTCCACATCAGTAAGCATGTGATGGGCTTAAAATTCGAAACTAGGTTCTCTTTGCTTTGATTTATAGACAAGTTCCGCTTTTTGTCAAATTTGATGTATCTCCACCCAGCTCTATCTGCTCTGGTGTTCTATTCTGTGCACTTTTGAAGTGAACTTACCCTCTCCGACCAAGATTCGAACCTGGGTCTTTGGTTCAAATCCTGGTCGGGGAGAGAGGTTACATAATCGTCATATCAATGCGGTTATTATTCCATCTTTCACTTTTAAAGTTCCTGAGCCAGTGCCCTTTTACTCCGTCAGGTCCACTGGTTTTCCACTCGAGCAGTTTCATAATCTTTTCCTTTCTTGGTTGTTATTTGTATATCATCTTGATAATTCACATCTGAGAACTTGCATTTCACTCTTTTCAACCATTCCGCATTCTTGCCGCAAAAATGTGCATGTCAGATTTTCGAAAATACTGCAGCCTGCAGAGTATGCCAAACCATTAATTACAGAATGCTTCCACAAGTTAGGCCTGTGAATAGATATTTCAAGGCAGGAAGGGGAAAGGAGGGAGGGCGAGAAGGGAGGAGGGCGGAAAAAGAGGGAGGGAGGGAAGAAGAGAGCGGATAGAGGAAGAAGGGAGGAGGGAGAGAGAAGGGGAGGGAAGGAGAGAGAGAAAAGGATAGAAGGAGAAAAAGAAGAGGGAGAAGAAGAAGCAGACAATTCGATTTGAAGGTAAAGCGAGAGGGGGTAGCCTTCAATCCACAATGGACAAAGAATATCTGCTGCTGTGGCATCACTGCAAGATCGGCATTAACATAAGTCATTAACTTCTGGCAATACTTGTTACGTGCAAAAAAGGTGTATATTCTGGCCTAGTTGGGTGAATTCTTGCCAAGTTCCATTTCATATCTGGGGTATAAACTGGCCTAGTCTAAACTATAACCCGGATATAAAACAGCCTAGCCTAAAGTGACCCCGGATATATTCTGGGCTGTCACACTGATGTTTTATTGTCGCAGGAAAATTGTAATATATTCATTGTCATTATTATTATTACTATTAATATAATAATTATTTTTTTATTATTATTTTTTATTATTTATTATTGTTATTACTGTTATTATTATTATTGTATTTATTATTGTTTATTACTTTATTATTATTGCTATTATTATTATTATTATTATTAATATTAATATTGTTATTATCAATGTATTATTATTATATTATAGTAGTAGTAGTAGTATTGTCATTATTTATCATTGTTATTATCATTATTATCATTATTATTTTCATTATTATCATCAATAATATTATCATTATTACACTTGTTATTACAATCATTGCAATAATCGTAATCATAATCAATATTGTTATTATGGTAACAATAACAACAATAATAATAGCAATGATGCTATCATCATTATCATTATTTTACTGTCATATATTTAATGTTATTATAGTTACTATTATTATTATTGTTATCCTTTTCATTGTTATTATCAATCACAACGATGTTTATTAATTACCATGTCATCATTATTATTGTTATTATATAATATTATTATTACGATATTACGATCATCATCTTATCATTGTTTTTTTTACCATTTTTTTCATTTGTTATATCATCATTATTTATTATCTTATTATCATTATTACATAATTTCATTATCATATTATTGATTATCATTATCATAATCATCATCAATATTATTATCATTATTGCTATTATTATTGTTATTACTATTATAACTATCATTTGTTATTATTATCATTGATTGTTGTTATTATTATTTTTTATTATTATTATTGTTATTATCATTATATTATTACTTATTGTTATTTATATCATTATGTTATTACTTTTATTATCATTATGATCATTTCCATTATATCATCAATTCTGCCATAATTATCTTATTCGTACCGTATGCTATCAGAATAGTAGCGATAGTAGTAGCAGTAGTAGTTATACATATTGTTACTTCACAAGGACTTATAAATTTTATCGATTACAATACCTTTGACTTTCTCACAGAATTATTAACCTGAAAATCATTCTTTCTGTCTGTCATGTAGCCAATATGCTATAATGTGTTTCATATATATATATATACATATATATATATATATATATATATATATATATATAATATATATATATATATATATTTTATTATATATATATATGTAATAATATATATATATATATATATATATATATATATATATATATATATATATATATATATATAACCATACAAACACACACACACACACACACACACCACACGCACACACACACACACACACACACACCACACACACACACACACACACACACACACACACACACACACACACACACATATATTATATATGTGTATGTATGTATATTGGCATATTATTTTTCTTTTCTTTGCTCTTTTAGGAGGCGGGGGATTAGCAATCCGTTTATGTTTAATATACAATGGAAAGCTTCAACATTCTCGTTTAATAATCAAGTAACCTTTGGTGTATATTGTAGGGCCCCGAATAAGGCGCAATACACGACGAACGATGCATGATACATAATAATAGATAGCTTATTACGGCCAATTTGCACATTATTAGCAACGTTTACAGTGAAGATGCGTAAGTTTTTTTTAATGATGTTGAAGTATAGTCCAATATTTGAATACATAACCAATACTTTAATTCATGATGCACATATATTACAGCTTATTAGTTACATAAAAAAACAATTAGTATTTTCCTTTGATGTTGATTCAATTCATACTTATTGTATTATGTTAGATTATTGATACCAACAAAGAATATGACCCAGTTACATTTGTCATATACAACACGTTTAGGTATATAATTCATATCTGAAATATACAATCTATAGAGAACACACTTAAATATACAATTCATATATGACACACCTGAATATATAATCAATACACATCTAAATATATATTTTACATATATAACTCATATACAACACATTTGGATATATATTATTCGCATATATCTCATATACAACACATTTGGATATATGATTCACACATATACCTCATACACAACACATTTAAATACACGAGGCACATTTTCCTTAGTATGTGCTGGCCTCGGAGTGTCCGCACCGGAGACTAAACGCCCGCGCAGATGTAAACAGACGTCAGCTGATCGACATCGACCCAAGCCTGAGAGGGGTTGGGTGTGTCACTTCGGAAAGCCATCCCTACCCCTCTTGCTTGCCTTTTTCTGTTATTTTGGGAGTGTTTTAAGTGCTTTTGTGACCTGCTGTGAGGACTGGACGACTGATCTTATCAAGTGTGAGTACATACTTGCTGTTTTAAAGGTTAAAACGGGCGAAATGCCCTTTAATTTTGATACATTGTTCTCCCATCTGCGTAATTCATTTGACATTTCTATGTTTTATTGTGACAGAATGTGTTTTGGGGGGAAATTAAAGCCGCAAGCACACTTATTTAAGATTATTATGTAAAAAACACAAAAGGAATACAAAATGTCGGCTTATATCGGTTCAGGATTTCAGCGATGGAGTATTGGGTTACTTTGCGGTGGTAGCGGAGTGTCAGTGACTCATCTAGGTCCCATGTGGAGGGGCAACATTTAACCCTGGACGCTTGTGTGTGTGTGTGTGTGTGTGTGTGTGTGTGTGTGTGTGTGTGTGTGTGTGTGTGTGTGTGTGTGTGTGTGTGTGTGTGTGTGTGTGTGTGTGTGTTTTCTTTATTCCGAATGGGGTTTGGATTGATGTTTGATTATTCTAGTACAGTGTACCTAAGATTTGAAGGAGACTATATGCAGTATCTTTTTATTTTTGTTTACGTATACACACGCACTTCATTCACGCACATTCGTTCGTGTAGACATGAACGCAGAAACACAGCACACGTAACGCGAGAATTAACGCGCACATACAACCCACGCACACGCACATACAACCCACGCACACGCACATATAACCCACGCACATACACATATGACCCACACACATATACTCACTCAAACGCACATACACTCACTCAAACGCACGTACACTCACTCACTCACACTCACTCACTCACTCACTCACTCACTCACTCACTCACTCACTCACTCACTCACTCACTCACTCACTCACACACACACACACACACACACACACACACACACACACACACACACACACACACACACACACACACACACACACACACACCCACTCCCACTCCTACGCGTACCGCATTGTCTCTAAGAATAAAGCACAAACAGACTGATATCTGCGGCGATAGCATTCTCTGTACATGGAGCAAGTACCCCCTCCCCCCCTCCTTTAAAGAAGGACACGTGATATCTGGTTGTAAGCTGCAATTACCATAACAGACAATCTACTCGTTACATTGATTTTCCTTCTCGGAGTTTACTGGCGACGGTCATATCGTAGCCAGCTAATGCCGTTGTGCTGGTTTGTTTCTCATACTTTCGACATGTATTAGAGCCAATACCATTGGATATTTTATATTCTTAACATATCCAGACAGTACCATTGTGCTTTTTGGTATTTTTCATTATTATATTTTGTTTTTTGTTTTTGTTTTTGTTTCTGGCTTATCATCCATCTAATACCTGAGTACTGCAGTTTGTTTTAAAATATTTGCGCAAAATTCCATCTCTATCTCTTTCGTACCGCTAATACTTCTTAATTACGTTTTTTTTTAGGGCAGACGTTCGAGTGTTTATCGTACATCCCACTATTTATTCGTAAATGCATACCATATATCGTTATCTTTCATTTAACTAACAACAAAACGCTTACCTCATAACTTACAATTACCATACTTAATTGAAGAACACTTACCGTATAACCTAGTCATTATTACTCATCGCCGGTTGATGTTGGCTGCTAAAAACAGTTCATAACACACATAGACTCCGTTATCTTCCACCAGGTCCCTTATGCTCATTCACTCACTCACTGACTCATTGAATGCTTTTCCTTCCAATCGGTACATGTCCATTTACTCATCCATTCATCCACACATCCATTCATCATAAGTTCATCCCACTTACTCTTTTCCGTCGTCTTGCCATGTTTGTTCATTCGTTCAACCATTCACTCGTCGCACATTCAAACCGTATGTTTTTTATTTCTTTTTTTTTTTTTTTGCCATCCAGCACACATTCATTCACTCGTCAGTATACTCACATACTCACACTCTTTCCTGTCAGCCAGAACGTGCTCGTTCACTCATCTACATACTCATGACATATTCAAACCACATGCTACGTTTTTTCAACCAGAAAATGTTCACCTACTCTTTAAAATTCGCTCACCACATATCGTGCCCTCATACTCAGCTAGAATATTTCACCTACCTATTCACTCACCACATATGCTGTCCACATATTCACACACCGTCTCCTGCTAGTTAGAACATGTTCACTCAACCATTCACCATTCACTCGCCACAAACAGTTTTTGTCTATAAACCCATACACCCTCTCCTGTCAGCTGCAACATGGTGATTCACTCACCACATATGCTGTCCGCACTCTCGCACACCCTCTCCTGCCATCTGGAACCACACATATCGTACCCACATGTACACACACCTTCACTTGCTAGCTGGAACATAGTGATTCACTCACTACATATGCTGCCCAGATATTCACACACCTCTTGCCAGCTGGAACATGGTCATTCACTCACCACATAGTCTGTCCACATACTCACAAACCCTCTCCTGCCAGCTAGAACATGGCCATTCACCAACCACATACCGTACCCACATACTCACACACCTTCTCTTACCAGCTGGAACATGGTCATTCACTCATCACGTATTCAGGCCACATGCTCCTCTCCTGCCAGCCAGCACACCCAGCGCCAGCAGTACACCCACGCAGCTCGCCGCCACGGACGCCTCGACGGCAGAGCGGCGGCCAAACCCACGCACACATGGAATTTAATGAGTTCGTTTGCGTCGCGATGAACGAGCGACTCGGGGCCCTGTTGTGAGCGAAGGGTTGCCGGTTGTGGATATCGTTGTTGTTTTTTTCTGTGTGGCATGTAAGTCTGTCCATATGTTTGTGGATGGTGTGTGTGTGGGGTGGGGGGGGGGGGG
>NW_020869714.1:347079-354579 GCF_003789085.1 Penaeus vannamei | reverse complement strand
GCCGCTAATATTGCATATGTTTTATTCCCGTCTTGAATATGTATATATGTATATAATATATTTTTTTCTTTTTCCTTTTTTTTTTTTCTTTTTACTTTTTTTTTTTCTTTTTCTCTTTTTTTTTCTTTTCTTTTTTTTTTCTTTCTTTTCCTTTTTTTTATTTTCTTTTCCTTATTCTTTTCCAATTCCTTTTCCATTTTTATTTTTCTTCTTATTTTTCAGTTCGTGCCAAGATAGAAGTTTAGTTTTGCGATAAACAATTTTTGAATTTTCGTATTTTTGTTATAGGCTTTCCTCGAGGCGTTTGGCTTTGGCTTCGGATGGGCTGGTGATCGGAGTCTCGGCTTGGGTTCCGAAGGAGGCCTCGCAGATTTTTCTTATGATTTCGAGGAATAGCATTTCATGTGCGTGTGCGTAAGAGGGCGTGTGCGTGTACATGGCTATATGTGTGTGTATATATGTATATATATTGTTTATTTATTTATTTATATACACATACAAATCAACACACGAACACGTACACTAACAGACATACACGCACACGGCGCAACGCAACACACGCACACACACATACGCCACACGCACTACGCACACGCACACGCACACGGCACACACACACACACACACACACCACACAGTCTCACACGACACACACACACACAACACACACACACAACACACCACACACAACACACACACACACACACAACACAACACAATCTATGTATCATAAACATACATAGAGATATATAGAGAGAACATGTACACACACCACAAAAAAAACATAGGAATTGACCCAAGTGTTTCCATACGCCCCCCCCCCCCGCCCCCCCCCCCCCAGCGTTTACAGCCTGTCACAGCGTGTTCTTCAAGTGTCGAGTAAATTTCCGTCCGTCGGGGCTGTTTGCTGCCACTGCCGTTGGTGACATCACCTCCTCGCTCGCGTTGGCTCTTCGTCTCTCCACGCCGCCGCCCCGCCGCCGCCCGGGCCCCCGCCGGCTCCACCCACCGCCAGCCAACCGTCAGCGCCACCACCACCACTTCCCGCCGCGCTCCACCAACCGCCGATCCACACCGCCCCGCACCGTCAGCGCCGAACCGACCACACTTACCTCTGCCGCCGCTCCACCAACCGCCCGCCAACCGTCAGCGCCACACCACCACTTCCTCTTGCGCGCTCCACATGTACGCCGCCATCCGTCAGCGCCACCACCAATCTCGCTTCCTCTGCCGCCGCTCCACCACCGCCGCCACCGTCAGCGCCACCACCACCGCTTCCTCTGCCGCCGCTCCACCACCGCCGCCACCGTCAGCGCCACCAACACCAACTCCTCTGCCGGCGCTCCAACACCGCCGCCCACCGTCAGCGCCACCACCACCCGCTTCCTCTGCCGCGCTCCATCACCGCCGCCACCGTCAGCGCCACCAACACGCTTCCTCTGCCGCCGCTTCAAGCGCCCACCACCACCGCTTCCTCTGCCGGCGCTCCAACCCGGCCGCACACCGTCAAGCGCCACCACCCACCGCTTCCTCTGCCCGCCGCTCCATCAACCGGCCAGCCACGTCAACGCACACCAACCACCAGCCGCCACCACCGCCGCCATCCAGCGCCACCACCACACACTATCCTCCCGGCGCTCCAACCACCGCCCAACCGTCAGCGCCACCACCACCACTTCCTCTGCCGGCGCTCCACCACCGCCGCCACCGTCAGCGCCACCGTCAGCGTCAGCGGCCACCCACCACCGCTCCACCACCGCCGCCACCGTCCTCTCGCCGCCGCTCCACACCGCGCCACCGTCCGCCACAACCCACCACTCTCCTCTGCCGGCGCTCCACCACCGCCGCCACCGTCAGCGCCACCACCACCGCTTCCTCTGCCGCCGCTCCACCACCACCACCGCCGCTCCACCACCACCGCCGCCACCGTCACCATCTCCACCGCCACGTGTCGCCACCGTCCACTTCCTCTGGCGCCTTCCACCACCGCCGCTCTACCTCCGCCGCCAACCGTCTGGCGCCACCGCCTCTACGCCCCGCCGTCAGCGCCACCGCTACCGCCGCGTGCCTCCTTGTCGAATGGGCCGAGAGGAGGGGGGGGGCGAATATTGGCTTGAGCTGGCTTACTTTTCCTTCTTGATTCCTCAGTGGCTTGGTCTTTTTCTTTACTCTCTCCCCCCTTTTCCTGTTTTTCCTCCTCCTATCTCTCCCTTTTTACCCTCACCCTCTCCACTCACTCTCTTCCCTTTTTTCTGCCTCCCCTTCCCTCCCTCCCTCCCTCCCTCCCCCTCCCTTCCTTCCTTCTCCCTTTTCCCCTCTCTCTTTTCCTCCTTTTTTCGTCCTCTTTGCCCTCTTTGCATCTTGTTCGTACCTGTGAATCATTATCATGGTTGTTGTTATTATGATTAATTTTTATGATCTACTATTTTTTTTTACTTATAACTTAATTTACTCCTAATCATCATCATTACTTTTTATTACTGGCATTACAATAACAGTAAATATTATTATCTTGTCTCTGCATTGTTGCAAGATATCATCACTTCTCCGTTATTGATGAAGATAAATAAATTGGTTGTTTGAAGAAGAAGAGAGAGAAAGGGGAGAGAAGAGGAAGAGGGAGAAAGAGTGTGTGTGTGTGTGCGTTTGAGAGAGAGCGAGAGAGAGGAGAAGGAGAAAAGAGGTTTTGGGTGTGTGTTTGAGAGAGAGGGAGAGGGAGAAAAAGTGTGTGTGTGAGAGAGAGAGAGAAGAGAGAAGAAGAGAGGAGAGAGAGAAGAGAGAGAGAGAGAAGAGAAGAGGAGAGAGAGAGAGAGAGAGGAAGAGGGAGAGAGAGAGGAGAGAGAGAGAGAGAGAGAGAGAGAGAGAGAGAGAGAACAGAAGGAGGAGAACGATGAGAGGAAGAGAGAGAGAGGACCAAAAGAACGAGAGAGAAAACGAGAAAGAGCTAAAGAACAAAAGAGATAAATAAAGAAGTAAAAAACGAGAAAGAGCGAAAGAGATGAAGATGAGCATGAAAGTGGGCATGAATATGAGTCCGTGGGTGCGTGTTCAACCACAGCAGGTGAGACTGTGGCACCCTTAAGCCTCACTGAAGGGCCAGTAAGGGTGTCAGAGGCGGTGGTTAAGTCTCCCCTTCCCTCTCCCTCTTTCCTTCTTTCGATATTTCTTCCCTTTTCCTTCTTTTTTCTATCGTCTCCTCTTCCTTTGTTGCTTTGTTACTGTTTTTTTCTTTCGCTTTCTCGCTTACTTTCTTTTTTTCTTGTTTTCTCTTTGTTTTTTTTTTTTCTCTCTCACTCTCTCTCTCTCTCTCTCTCTCTCTCTCTCTCTCTCTCTCTTCTCTCTCTCTCTCTCTCTCTCTCTCTCTCTCTCTCTCTCTCTCTCTCTCTTTCTCCTCTTCTCTCTTTCGCACCATCCTTCTTATCCTCCCTCTCCTCCCTCACTCTTTCCTTTCCTCTCCATCCCTTCATCCATTTCCCATCCTCCCTCTCCCTCCCCTCTCCTCTTTCCTTTCCTCTCCCTCCCCTCCGCCATCCTCCCCCATCCGCCACCCCTTCCCCTAACGCCCCGTGGTGACGTGATTGAAACTTGCCCAACCACCTACATCTACGCTGACGTCACGCCTTGCATATTGCACTCAACGACCTCATTCGACTGGGACCCCTCCCTCCCTCTTCTCCCTCTCTTCCTTTCCCCTTCCCCTTCCCCCTCTACTTCCCCTTTCACCCTCTCCTCTTTACTTCTTAACTCCTCTTCCTCTTCTCCTTCTCCTTCTCCTCCTTCTTCTCCTTCTTCTGCTTTCTCCTCCTCCTCCTCCTTCATTTTTTTTTCTCCACCTCCTCCTCCTCCTCCTCCTCCTCCTCCTCCTCCTCCTCCTCCTCCTCCTCCTCCTCCTCCTCCTCCTCCTCCTCCTTCCCTTCCCTCGAACTGCCCCTTTCTGCAGATGATATTTATATTTGTTTAGCATCCTTTCTTTACTTTCTTCGGCCTCCCTTTTCCCTCTTTTTTGTCATCGTTTTCCGTTACTTTGAAGAGGCGAGGCGAGAGAGGGAGAGGATATATATATATATAATATATATATATATATATATATATATATATATATATATATATATATATATATATATATATATATATATATATATATATATATATATATATAATATATATATATATATATATATATATATAATATATAGAGAGAGAGAGAGAGAGAGAGAGAGAGAGAGAGAGAGAGATGGATAGATAGAGAGAGAGGAGAGAGATAGATGAATAGACAGAGATAGAGAGAGAGAGAGAAAGAGACAGAGATGGATAGATAAGAGAGATAGAGATTGATAATAGATAGAGAGAGAGATAGACAGATTGATAGATAGATAGAGAGAGAGAGATAGATAGATAGAGAGAGAGAGAGAGAGAGAGAGAGATAGAGAGAGAGATAGAGATTGATAGATAGATAGAGAGAGAGATAGACAGAGATTGATAGATAGATAGAGAGAGAGAGAAGAGAGAGAGAAAGAAAGAGAAAGAGAGAGAGAGAAAGGAGGCTGGGGAAGGCATTATTGATTTGGGGATGAAGAAGGTGCATGAATCAGCAGGTGCGAAAGAGGCAGATTTTTTTGTGGATATGGGAGAGGAGAGGAGAAGAGAGGAAGAGGAACTGGAGAAGAAAGGAAGAGGAAGAGAAGAGAGAAAGGGGAAAAGGAGAAGCGAAGAAGAGGAAGAAGGGAGGAGAGGAAGGTGAGGAAGGGGAAGAGGAGAAGAGATGAAGAAGAGGAGTAGAGAGGGAGTGGAGAGGGTGGGAGGAAGGGAGAGGAAAGAGTAATGGAGCGGAGGCAGGGAGAGGGTGTGAGGGAGGGAGGAACTGAAGCGGAGAGTGAAAAAGAGAGGAGTGTGTGTGTGTGTGTGTTGTGTGTGTGTGTGTGTGTGTGTGTGTGTGTGTGTGGTGTGTGGTGTGTGTGTGTGTGTGTGTGTGTGTGTGTGTGTGTGTGTGTGTGTTGTGTGTTGTGTGTGTGTGTGTGTGTGTGTGTGTGTGTGTGTGTGTGTGTGTGTGTGTGTGTGTGGTGTGTGTGTGTGGTGTGTGTGTGTGTGTGTGTGTCCGAGCACATAAAAAAATACATTCACGAGGGCTTAACAGTGTCATGGCCCACAAAGAATCTGCAGGTACCTACCTACCGTTCCTCCCTTTCAGCCATTTCGCTTCGCTCGTCTCTCCCTCGGCATCACCCTCCCCCCTTTCCTCTCTCTCCTCTCCCCTTCCTCCCTCCCTCAACATCTCCCCTCCCCTCCTCCTCTCTCTCTCCTTCTCCCTTCTTCTCAACCTGTCCCCCTCCCCTCTCCTCTCTCCTTCTCCCCTCCCCTCCTCTCCCCTATCCACTCTACTCCTATTCCTCATCTCTCTGTGTAGTGCCTGATCTGACCCTCTCCCTACCCTATCCTCTCCCTTCCCTAACCCCTGCCTGCCCCCTACCTTCCTATCCCTTACCCCCCCCCTTCCTTCCCTGTCCCCTACCCTCCCCCCTCCTTCCCTGTCCCCTATCCCCCTTACCCTTCCCCCCCTCCCCCCCTCCCCTGGCTTACCTGCATGCATGGTGTTTGGCAACCGAGCCGACAGGTGTCATTCGCCAGGTAGGGAACAGGATGCCATGCTTTGCCGCCTGAAATGTCATTAGGGACGGAATTGCTCTGTAAGGAATGTGTGTGTATGCTCCTTCACTCACTTCTTAACTGACGTAAATGTTCTTTTGATTGTTCGTTTGCTCACTCCTGCGCACACGAACGAGCGAACGGACGGACGAACGAACAAATGAACAAAAACAAAAGTCTCTCCTCTCCTCTCTCTCTCTCTCTCTCTCTCTCTCTCTCTCTCCTCACTCACTCACACACATCAAATGAATGAAAATAGCCGTTGAAACAGAGCCAAATAAAAAGGCGAGAGCTGCGTCCCTCAGCTGTAGAGTAACTGCATCCCAGATTATTATTATTATTTTCAATTTTCATTTTCGCGTTTGTAACTTTTGAACGCAACGAAATTCCCTCGGATAACGGACAGGGAGTGCGTCGTAAAGCGGGGAGAGGGAGGAGGGAAGAATGGGAGAGAGGGAGTGGAGAAGGATGGGAGACAGGGAGAGCAAGGGGGAGACGGAGGGAGGAAGAATGGGAGAGAGGGAGAAGGAGAGGGAAGGGGGAGATGGGGGAGAGGAGAGGGAGGGGGAGGAAGAGGGAAGGAGGGAGGGGGAAGGAGGGAGAGAGGAGAGAGGGGAGAGGAGAGGGAAGAGAGAGGGAGGGGGGAAGGATGGGAGGGGGAGAGGAGGGGGAAGGATGGGATAGAGGGAGAGCAAGGGGAGAGGAGGGAGAAGAATGGGAGGAGGGAGAGGGAAGGATGGGAAGAGAGGGAGAGTTTGGGAAAGGGAGTGGGAGAAGAAAGAGGTGAAGGACGAAAGAGAACGAATGGAGGGTGGAGGGAGGGAGTAGGGAGGATGGAGAGAGGAGGGGAAAAGGGAGGATAATGGAAAAGAATAGAGTGAGAAAGAATGGGAGTGGGAGAGGCAGAGGCAGAATAAGAGGAAGAAGGGAAGGAAAAAGGGGACGGAGAGGGAGAAGGAGAGTGGGAGAGTGGGAGAGGGAAGAGATAGACGAAGAAATGTAAAGAGGTGACGAGGAGAGAGTAAGAATTAAAAAAGAAAAGAAAGAGAGGAAGAAAGAAAATACAGTAAACGAAAGCACTGAGATAGAAGGTGATGTAATATCCTGCATAGACGTAGGAGGAGGGGAGGGGAAGAGAGGGGAGGGGAGGCGGGAAGGTGTGGGAGGTATCGGGATGTGTAGGCGGGGGGGAGAGAAGGGAGGGGGGAAAAGAAGGGAAGAGGGGGGAAGAGGAGGGTAGGGAAGAGGAGATAGAGGAGGGAGAGAAAAGAGAGGAGAGGGGGGAGAGGAGGGTAGGAAAGAGGAGATAGAGGAAGGAGAGAAGGGAGGGGAGAGGGGAAGAGAGATGAAGGGAGGGGAGGAGAGGCAGAAAGGTGTGGGAGGGATGGGGATGTGTAGGGGGGGATGGAGGGGGAGAAGAGAGGGAAGAGGGAGCAGAGAGGGAAGAGGGAGCAGAGGAGGACAGGAAAGAGGAGATAGAGGAGGGAGAGAAGAGAGGAGAGAAGAAGGTAGGAAAGAGAGAGAAGAGAGGTTAAGAGGAAGGTGTAAAGAGTAGCGAAAGAGAGGGGCAAAAGGGAGGGGAAAGAGACGGGGGTGGTGGTGCTGTGGTGGTGGGGGGGGGAAGGTAAAAAATGTCTTGTTGAAGGTGATATCGCCTTGTGAGGTGTTTTGTACGCAGTGGAGACCGTGGGAGAGGTGTGGGGCGTGTTGACTTGATTAGCATATTGCCCCGGGGGAGACTTCGGCGCCCCGGACCGAGAGTTTCTGGGGATTTTATTTATTTGTTTGTTTTATTTATTTTATTTATTTTTTGTTTTTATTTATTTTTTATTTGTTTTATTTTGTCCTTTTTTGAGT
>NW_020869714.1:332770-344479 GCF_003789085.1 Penaeus vannamei | reverse complement strand
AGAGAGAGAAAAAGAGAGAAGAGAGAAGAGGAGAAAGAGAGAGAAGAAGAGAGAAAGAGAGAAGAAAAGAGAGAAATAAAAGGAGAAAGAAGAAGAGAAAGAAAAGAAGAAAAAAGAGAAGAGAAGAAAGAAAAGAAAAGAAAGAAAGAAAGAAAAGAAGAAGAAGAAAGAAAAGAAAGAAAAGAAAAAAAAGAAAGAAAGAAAGAAGAAAGAAGAGAGAAAGAAAGAAAGAAAGAAGAAAAAAAAAGAAAAGAAAAGAGAAAGAAAAAGAAAGAAAGAAAAAAGAAAAAGAAAGAAAGGAAAGAAAGAAAGAGAGAAAGAAGAAAGAAGAAGAAGAAGAAAGAAAAAAGAAGAAAGAGGAGGAAAGAAAAAGAGAGAAAGAAGAAAAAAAAAGAACGAGAGAGAGAGAGAGAGAGTGTTAGTTTAAAAGAAAGCAAATTATCCAATGCCAATGGATAAGGAGGAGAATACATGGGAAAGCAAATACCTAATACCCCCTAAAGCTTTAGCTACCTTTTCTGCCCCCTTCTCCCGCCGCCATACAAGTCCTCATCGTAGCTATCCTCAAACACTGCCACTGCCCCAAACCGATAATTTGACTTGCGAATGAGGGAGGCGCTCCACTGCTCTACCAGCTTATCGACAGCACGCGGGTTGGTGCAGTAATCGCACCTCTTCTTGCAATCGGGTTTATCGTCACCGAAAAACTTGGCAAAGGAATGGTGTCTGCAGCTGTTGGGAATGTGGGATATATATCTTTATATTTTCTGTATTAAGATTTTATTATTGTCACATTTTTTATTTACTTTTTATCTATTTATCTATCTTCATTCTTTGGTTCTGGACAAAATATTTGTTTTTATCTTGATTGCCAAATAACACTGCTCTCAAACAATTTGTGGCTGTGTGTCTAATTCCATATAAATATTATATACAGTTTAGTCATACTACAGCCACATACAACTATTACATATACAACATCAATATACATTAATTTTATTTAATGATTTTACCATTCAACCATTTAAGAACATCTACTTCTTTTTCTCTTTCTCTCATGTTTACTAAATAACTACAAAGCTGTCTTAACATTTAGACTTACATTGGGACCTCACAGAACTTGACCATATACTCATAATTCTTTATAGCAATTTTGGCTTGGTCTTCTTTGTTTGTCTTGCCTGATGCTTTTGCTTTCCCTTCATCCTGGAAGACAACATTGTACATTTTGATGCATGTACTGAAATAATACTTTTTTCTCATTTGTATAATTCATACATGTGCGCACGCACGCACACACACACACACACACACACACACACACACACACACACACACACACACACACACACACACACACACACACACACACACACACACACACACACACACACACACACACACACACATACACACACACACACATATATATATTTAGTCATTGTTTACCTGTCTTAGCAGGAAAAAGATAGTGTCTCTCTCCGACTTGCTATAATATATTCTACACCGCGAGGGTAGTCCATCACGACCAGCTCGTCCAGACTCCTGGTAGTAGCCAGCCATGGACTGTGGCACACTCCAATGGACAACAAACCTAAGAATAAAATGTTGATTAACCCCTCGGTGATGGTAACAGCTACAGCCATCATGTCTCGCAGTGGGTAGCGGCTCTAAACAGTTTAGGCCTAGCCATAGAGTTTAGACTATTTTGTAATATTACATCACAAACAAATCTGGTCCCGTAACCATAGGGTTGAGAATTATCCTTCACTCCAAAATCCTGCCATCCAATAGCATGGGGATGGCATCTATGTACATGCCAATTCCACTGTATTTTTAGTTTATTAGTATTCTTAGGAGAATTTCCCACGGTAGGCCAATAAAGTTTTAGATTTTAATTTCATGCATATGCATATACATACATATACATATACAACATATACAAACATACATACATATATGCACACATAAACAAACACAAAACATACACACAAAAACACACACACACACACACACACACACACACACACACACACACACACACACACAACACACACACACACACACACACACACACACACACACACACACACATATATATGGTTGGGTTTAAGAATTACACATTTTAGTAGGCCATGGTACATGAGGGGGTGCTTTACACATTATAAATAATGCCAAGAGTGATATATGCTATTCTATCTATTCATATCAGACACAGTAAATTAGTTGGATTCAGTCTAACTGAAATTAAATGTTTTACATAAGAAAAGGCAATACTAACTGAAAACAGGAGGTTTCTCTTGGCACGTGTGAGCCAGAAAGCACGAATAATTCAAAATGCTTCAGTTGATGCATTCACACATCTCTGCACCAAACTAAATCATTGATAACTCGCAGTGTTTTGTCATAGACTATGAAGAAGTTTAAGTCACCAGATGGGAATCTGTGATCAAGTGAATCCATTACTGATATGATTTTGTCTTAATACATAAATATTTTATAACATTGGTATTACTGGTAGGTGTAAGCATTTTTTTGTGCATTTTTCTATGTTAAAACTAGGGTGCCTGTGATCAGACTGTATCAAATATCCATATATGTTCATACTGGATATAAAAGCATTCTATTAAATGTCCCAAGGCAAAAATCTGCTTCACTGGGACATAAAATACAATCATATTTGTTTCCCAGGACAAAATTTTCTTTGACACTGAAATTTGCATAAATGTAGGCTATGATATCAATATTTACAAATATTTATCTATACATACACACAGAGACTTTACTTGCTGATAATTCCCACAAATTACCTCACAGAAGCCTTGTCTACCCCCATGCCAAAGGAGACAGTTGCTGTGATGACAGGCACCTTTCCGTCCATCCAGTCTTCCTGCACTTGCGACCTTTCTCTGTCTTTCAGACCTGTAGTGGCGCAGCAAAAATACAAATCGTCCAATTACATTCATAACTTGTGAAGATACTAACAGATTCTCTACCACATGGGGCAGTAAGATTAAAAATGGAAAAGAAAGAAGCAGAAATACCTAATAAAATATCTACTTACTCATTTTACATTTATGTAACTTCTAGAAGCACAAATAACTTTCAATTACTCAATCACAACAGAGAAGCATGACAAGCCAGAGATGCAGAGGAAACAGAAGAGGAGTACAATGGTACAGAGGAATGAAAAAAAAGATAATAGAACAAAAGAAAGATGAAAGAAAGAAAGACAAATTACCTGCATGATAGGCCTTGGTTAGGACCCCTTTCTTGGAAAGTTGGTCTGCAAGCTCAATGGTACCTGCTCTTGTGCGACAATAGATAATGCCACACCCTGATCGTATCTGTGGATTATTCTGACCTCAAGACACATTCTACATTTCTCGACCTTATTATCTAAAAAGGAAAATATATAAATGTATTTGTAACACAGCTTTTCCTAGTAGTAATACCTAAGCAAGACAAAATACTTCATTTCAGCATTTGTATCTATTCACCAAAGTAGAGATTAAAAAGATAAAAAACAAAAAAAGGAAAGGAAGAGAAGAAGCAGTAGAAAAAATAAAAATGAGAGGTATACAAAACTACTATAGCTCACCGTCCGATTTTGCTCCCAACCAACCCCCAAGGATTGGATGACAAAATCCTTGAGATCCTCGAAAGGGTCGTCTAGGGCATCTTTGAATCGCACATCGTAAAACAAATTGGAGCGAAAGCAAGATGATTTGAACTTAGATACTGGTTTCTTGAGCTTCAGTTGCATGAAGATGTCTTCTACAACCTGACCAAAAAATGTGTTACATATATACATCGGATTTATAGATTTGTTTACTCTATCAAGCAAAATATCAACTAAAAAAGATACAAGAAAAATCATGGGAAATGCCAAACAAAACACACACACACAAACACACACACACAAACACACACACACACAAACACACACAACACAACACACACCACACACACACAACACACCACACACACACACACACAACACACAACACCACCACACACACACCACACACACACACACAACACAACCACAAACACACACACACACACACAAAGTAAATTCTTCTTACTCTAGCTGTGGCTGTAGCAGTCAGTGCCACCCAAGGAATATTGGGAATCTTGGTTCTCAGATGTCCCAAGCGAAGAAAGTCTGGTCTGAAATCATGCCCCCACTGACTCACGCAATGGGCCTCATCCACCACAAAATATGAGAGCTTTTTGTACTTGTACAGCCTATCTAAGAGACCCTGTAAAATATTGTATACTAAGCAAGGTGATAGGTGTTTCTGGTACCTTTCAAAAGTCATAATACAAAACCATATAATGCTCCATAAGCTTAGATATAAATATACACATTTTGTATATACATAAACTATTCATGAAGATATAAGATCAATAAGAGAGGAAAAACTACATTAAATACCTTAAAAAAATCTGTTGCAGCCTGTTCAGGCGTAATGTACAAAAGGCGAGTGTTTGGGGACATGCAAGAGAGATCAGCAAGCACTCTCTTGCGCTCTTTGCTTGTCATTTTGGAGTTGATAGATTCTGCAACAATCTTCAGTTTCTGCAAATGCTCCATTTGATCCTGGTAATTTTAGAGAAAAATCAGAAAATATCAAGAACACTTTGTGACAGCTACTCTTTGACTGTTTGTCTTCATTAGCATTCATGTATTCCAATTAATAATGGTAATAAAATACCTTTGGCATATATATAAAAGAGATTGAATGCAAATACTGCTATCTATTGAAAGAAAAAAAGGGGGGCAGCAAGTGCTGGACTGCCAAGGCACATATTTACTAGCAGTTTAGCTTGATCTCCCTATGTCTACTCTTGCCACCTTCATTACTCTCCCTCCCTACCTCCCTGCCTTCCTCCCTCTCTCCTGCCCTCCCTCCTTTTCTCTCTCCCTCCACCTCCCTCTCTCCCTCCAACCTACTTCCCTGTCTACCTCCAACCCTTCCTCCCTCTCTCCCTCCAACCTTTCCTCCCTCTTTCCCTCCAACCATTCCTGCCCTCTCTCTCCAACCCTACCTTTCAACTCCCTCTCTCCCTCCAACCTTTTCCTCCCTCTCTCTCTAAACCTTTCCTGCCTCTCTCATTCTAAACCTCCCCCCCTCTCTCCCTCCAACCTTTCCTCCCTCTCTCCTTCCAACCCTTCCTCCCTCTCTCCCTCTAACCCTATTCCTCTCTCCCTCCAACCCCTACCACCCTCTGACCCTATCTCCTCTCTCTCTCCCTCTCCCTTTCCACCATCTCTCTCTCTCTCTTCCTCTCCTCTTCCTCATTCTCCCCTCTCTCTTCCTCCATCTCTCCCTCTTCTCTTCCTCCATCTCTCCCTCTCTCTCTTTCTCTCCTTTCACTCCATCTCTCCTCTCCTCTCTTCCTCCCCTCTCCTCCATCTCTTGCTCTCTCTTCCTCTCCTCTCTCTCTTCCTCTCCTCTCCTTCCATCTTCCCTCTCTCTTTCTCTCCCTCCATCTCTCCCTCTCCCTCTCTCTCTTCCTCTCCCTCTCCCTCCATCTCCCCTCCCTTCCCTCCATCTCTCCCTCTCCTCTCCCTCTCCCTCCCCTCTCCTCTCCCTTCCTCTCCCCCTCCCTCCCTCCCCTTTCCCTCTTGATTATCTACTAATCACACCAGAACAAGCAACCAAATCAACCATACCTTAATCAGGGCAATAAGAGGGGAAACGACAATGGCCACTTGTCCCTCGGACATAACTGCTGGTAACTGGTAGCAAAGGGACTTGCCAGAACCCGTTGGCATCGACACAAACACGTCATGATCTCCTATAAAGAAAAGAATAGCCACACATTATGTTGTTTGAGAGGGAGGATAGGGAGGAAGAGAAGAAAGGAAAAGCAGAAGGGAGAGAAAAACAAAGAGACTGGGGAAGAATGAGGAAGGTGAGGGAGTGGAGGGAAGGAGGGAGGGGGGAAACAGAAGAAAGGAAGAACAGAAGGGAGAGAAAAACTGTCAAGAGAATGGGAAAGAATGAATAGGGAAGTAGGGAGGAAGGAAATGGAAGGAATGGACAGAAGAGAGAAAATAAAAATATTAACAGGGGAAATAGGTGAATGGAGAAAGGAGGAAGGGTTAGTAATATTTTATAACTTTTGCATTTTGTATACAAATCTAACACTTCTCTAGAACTTTATGCTAAATTTTCACCACAAACATCTAACTTTCTTTGAATAAATAAAACAATCATATCATCTCTATACTCCTTATTTACTTAATTAAGAACACTAAATAATGTAATCTGATGTTAAAATTGCTTCATTATAATATGCTATAATATTCCCAACAATGTATATTCATTCATCAATCATACAGATATTTCTAACTAACAATTTTTAATTGATAATTATTCATTATCAGTTATGACTTTTAGTACATTATATCATTCATTATATTCATGTTATCTATGCTTAAATGAGATATATTTCTTAATACATTTAATTAATGATCTATTTTCTTAAGAATGTACTGCTCATAAAAGTTGTCATATTTACTTCTTGGGATATATATTTGGAATTGTAACTTTGTGCCATTAATTTTTACAGGTTATTAAATGTAATTGCACTTCACTTTATCTAATCTCTTGTTTTTTTTTTAAGTAATCAAAGGATTTTGTCCAATATTCATTAACTACTTTAATTTCTCGCTCATTAATGCATGCACTCGCTTCTTTGTGCAATTTACACCTGCCTATTAATTATGTTTATACTTATGTATGCATTAAACTTACTTATACCTATATATACATCAATTTATGAACTGTCTATTAATTAACGATGGGTTTCACAAAGTAAACTTGTTGCCCCGACTCACCATGTACAACAGCCTCAACAGCTCGTCTCTGTAAGTCACTCTTGAAGGAATCATGTTTAAAGTACTTCGTTAAGCTGGCTACGATCGCCTCTCTCGATTTGGCTTTCGGTGCCATCTTCCAATTCTTAGTTATTTGTGTTTTTTTCGACTTTCTGTTTTCTCTTCGCTGGATGTTTTGGTGAGCGCTCAATTTCTGGCCTCTTTTGTACCGTTCTTGGAAGACGAATCCTTGATCCGGATACATGGGGATTCCTTTAGCTTATCGTTGAGGAATAAAATGGATTATTTTGGAGAAACTGTAATTGTAATTTGGTTGTATATATATTTACACAAAGAAATATATTATTGGTAACTTGGTATTTTATACCAGATCTTACTTTTCCTGGATTCATAGCAAGTTATAATTATCTACAGGTATGCCTTTACGCAATGCGTGTTCTTTCATAATATATGTTCATATATGCTTATATTTTACATACTATGCATTGAACTTCATCTATATGCGCCTGTATATATCAATAATACTCTTTGACTATTCTGCAAAACTGGAAATACATTTTTGGCATATAGTATAAAAAAAACCGTAGCTGATCGGACGAGTGATTAAGACCTATGTACCTCGAAATCAAAAGCAACTTTAACTTACTTCATATCATTTCATTAAATTTGATTATCTTATTGACGCTGAAAGTGGCTAAACCCAAATGACTTTTTGCATTTATAAACAGCCTTGACAAAAAAAAAAAAAAAAAAAAAACGAAATCAAGGATCGGGATGCGTGATGACGTCACATGTAAACAAACCGTTTCAAATGATGAAAATATGACGAGTAATTCTTTAAGGAGAAATCTGCGTCTCAGCCCAAATGAACTGGATAATCTCCTTCGGGAAGAGAAGAAGAAATGGCAGATATTTCGTCTTCAACAGGTTATATTCTGTTTTGTTCTTATTCTGTATTAGGTATATATTTTATTGTAATTTTCTTACGCCAGGACTCGTCAAGCATAAATTGCTGATTTTATGTTATTTGATTCACAAGGAAGATGTTTATGTATATAGGTACATACTTACGTACATACATATAGACATATACGTATGTATATGTGTATGTATGTATAGTTTTCGTAATTTTATAGGAGGAAAAGGAAAGCTATATTATGCAGGTTCAAACGAATTTGTGAGTGGTTAGAACCCAAACTATTCCTAATACATATAGGGAAGGGGCAGGACCTGTAGGTGAGTTTATATCATTCAATATATGTCCACTGCATATAGTTCAGATGGAGTTTAAGTCTGCAGAATCCAGTAATGCAAATGATATTGGAGGTAGTTTATCAAAGTGATTACTGTGGCCTTTGCGCCTTTATCAGTAGTGTTCAGGTAAAAGGCCAACAAACCTCCTGCAAGGGTATTTTAGCAAAATTATGCCTTTAGACCTCTCAGTTAACCATCAAGTAAGGAATCAATCCAAATACTATTATGATAAAATATGTGGTGGAAATTTGTTTGCTTTTTGCAGAACATCTTAGACACTATGGCTATACTGATTACTAGATATGCTGCTGTCATGGCAACTGGATTAAGGTAAATGCAAATCCAAACGAAAAAGGTTAGACTTGAGCATGGCAACTTTGCCATCAGGATGATTAAAATTGTTTGTGGTGTAGACGTAGGTGATATGGTAAATATTCAGAATACAGTGAAATTGCTAATAGGGTGTGAACTTTAAAAATATTCCCAAGCTATTATTACTTTTAAAAGTTACTGCCCTGACAAGATAGAGATTCAACTTGTTATTTATTTGGTAATGAATAGCCAGGGAGGCTTACAAGCTGTATTTTTTCAGAGTATGTGTTGTAGATAATGGTGGCTTTAGTACCAAATGTATCCGTTCTATCACTTAAGAACTACAAAACTTTTTGTCTTTCCCTCAGCCACCAAAAGACATGTAGCTTCAGTAAGGCAAATTTTTGATGCAGGCATTTGAAGATCTCAGTTTATGCATCAGAAAATGTATATATTCTTGCCACATCTCAAATTAGAATGTTAATAGAATGCAGAGGTGAAAATGTTATCACAGTTACCCCTAGTATATGAAAGAAAATGGAGAGAATACTTGAATATGGAAGTAAAACACATATATTTTTTATATAAAACAATAAATAGAATATGTACCTAGATATACTTATAAGACATATAAAGTCAAAGTAGCTCTGTGTTTGGGGCAGGAGGAAGAAAGTTATGGTTTGGATGGAAGAAATATGCCATACAGCACCAAAATTACTCTGTCACACTCACTACATTTCATTCACAATAAGATTAAGGCAGGTGTAGGGATGTGGCTGATGGAAACTTGCCAGACAGTGACATATATATATGCTTTGCTTGAATAGAATAATTTATGTAACAATGTGTGTTATTTCTTTTTTTTTTTCTAAGTTACCATTGTGTACTTTCCTGAATGTTTATGTTATTCTATTTTGGACTATTACCCTCATGAATTTTACTAGAGTTTTCTAGAAACCAATTACAAACAGTAAGGTGATTTTCCACATTACTTTTATTTACAGGTCCGTGAACAGGCCAAAGTGGAGGCACAGCGAGTTCGAAAAGCTGTAGTTTGCGAGAAAATACAGATAGAGGATGGTCTCAAGCAGGAGCTCTTGGCAAAATATCTTAATAATAAGAATGTAACTGAGAAGAAGTTGCAGGAAGAATATCTCATGTGTTTGCAAGCATTTGGAGAAGCACACAGAGGAGCAAAGAATGAGGTGGTCCTTCAAAACATGATATAAAATTTCTTTAATATATCCATTTGAAATAGACTGTATACAATATTACATGATTTTTAAAATTGATTATTTACTTTCTTGGAAGCATTTTACTTCTGTGTTCATTAGTTTTGTTAGTCTGGGATTTTATTGTGCACATGAATACATGAATGTTATATTGACACTTGCCTGTTTTCAAATACTTGCTTATTATAACAAATACTTAAAAAGGGTTTTGCAGAATGATCTCTATCTGCTCTCATACAAGTTACAGATAAGATTATTGAAAGGATAATTTGGAATAATCAAGATCAGTGGTATATGCATACATGCAATATTCACTAGAAAGCAATCAGCAGTCTCACCAGATGTACCTTTCAGCCCGACCCCAGCAAGGTGCTAGCGGACCGAGCCCAATACAACAACATAAAGGCCAACAGAAGAGGTCGTGAGGCAGCAAAAGCAGAAGCCGAACAGCAAGCGCATCGTAATCACGAAAAAAATAGACCCATCCGCCAACGGCAAGATGCTCTTCAGCTTGAGAAAGCGCGTGCCCAGCGTGTGGCAAAGCTTCCCATTCCAGAGGCCTTTAGGAAGAAAAAGTATTGTTCATTCTTAAGAGGACTTTATTTAGTAACATGAGGCACATGTTTAGAAATTTAATAACAGTCCCATTAGTGTCTAAAATCTCATTTTTGAATAGAATGATTGTAAAAAAAAAAATCAATTTTATACTAAAGTCATAGATAGCCTGTGTTCACTCTTATTTTACCAAATTACAAAACCACTTTTATGGATTTTCATTTTGTAATTTTTAGACCCATCATACAAGAAAAAGTATCAGAGGTACAGCTGTATGAGGCTGGTACATATACCACCACCAAGTATGTGCCAAAGAATACCGTCGTGGAAAAAGAAATAAAATCAACTCATGTGAGTTAAAAGTTATTTGTTATGATCAGCACTACTAATATGTACATTTATAAGTACTGTATGTAATACTGTATGTACTGTATGTATGTTTGTAATTTTGGAGCTGTAGCTATAGACCAGATATTTCAGGACTCATCATGGCAAATTTTGGTCTGTCTTTTCAAGAGCATGATTTCATTTACAAAAAAAAAAAAGCATATATCACTCTGATATGTCAAGTAGATTTTGCCCAATGCATCATCAGAATAGAAGCTATTGATGAAAGTATCCATTACCTTGATTCTATAAGTTTGTATTCCAGTCCGTTCATCATGTAGCTATTAGTTAGGTACAGGGTATGAGAAGGAAGGATTCTGCATGTAAATGAATCGCAAATAAATGAATCAAACTTTTATCTACCATATAAAGTAGGGCATCATGTATATATGTGTAAATAAGGAGACAAAAAAAGAAGAAAAAAAGTAGAATCCTTAGAATTTAGGGGTTAGTGACAGATGTCATATATGTGCTGCTTTAATCTCCACTTTTTAAGAATGCATAATTTGATCATTTGAATTTCACGGGATTTAACTGTATGTTGTTAATACATTGACAGCCTAATGCTCATGACATGGCAAGGAAAGAGGCAGAAGAGGTTGCAGCCAAAGCTGAAGCAGAGCTACAAGAAGCCGAGGAAGAGGCCCAGAAGAGAGAGCAGCGCGGGAAAGAGGCACTAGCAAGAGAACGCTTAAACCGCAGGTACATCGAGTTAATGGAAAAACTTCAGCAAGCACAGCAGGACCACCAGCTCTCCTCCTACATGCGGGGAGCCGACCTGACGGTATGTTGCTCAGAGGTTGATGTTGATAGATTGTTTACTGTCATTGTGTCAGGTTGAATTTTTTCTTCTTCTTTTCTTTCTTTCTTCTTCTTCTTCTTCTTCTTCTTCTTCTTCTTCTTCTTCTTCTTCTTCTTCTTCTTCTTCTTCTTCTTCTTCTTCTTCTTCTTCTTCTTCTTCTTCTTCTTCTTCTTCTTCTTCTTCTTCTTCTTCTTCTCTTCTTCTTCTTTCTTCTTCTTCTTCTTCTTCTTCTTCTTCTTCTTCTTCTTCTTCTTCTTCTTCTTCTCTTCTTCTTCTTCTTGTTCTCCTCCTCCTCCTCCTTCTCTGCCTTCTCT
>NW_020869714.1:321036-332670 GCF_003789085.1 Penaeus vannamei | reverse complement strand
GGATAGAATGGGCATTCCATAGAATTATTTTATTCATTTATTAATCTAATTATTTGTTTTAGAATTGGGGTAAAATCTTTTGTTGTTTCAATTATTATTTCTAAAAAGGATTTCTTTGAATTTATATTGTTGATCAAATTTGTTATTGCTTTTATTATAGTTTTTGTGGTAGTTACCCAGTTTGAATTCTCTTTGTCTTCTTCTTCTTCTTTTCTGTTTTTTCCCTTTTGTTTTTCGGTGTATGTGTTTGGCACAGGTGATGGGTGATGGTGTATTTGGGTTAAAGGTGTAGTTATTGGGTTTGGATGATGGGAGTGGGTTATAGGTGTGGGTAAAGTCCATGTTATTGGCGATTGTTCTGTATTTGTATTTTTTTGTTTGTTTGTGTGGTTTGATGGTTTTAATGGTTCTGTTTTATTTTGTTGTTTATTTGTTTCTGGTGTTAATTTTAACTGGATTGGGTTTCTCTGTGTTTTGTATTTTTTGTCATGGAGGTGTTTTCTGTCCTGGTGTTACATTTTGTGTTAAAGTTATTGCATAGCTCTGTGGCGTATTCTGGTTCTGGTTTTGATTTGTGTTTCTGGGATATGCATTACTCTGTGGTGTATGTTTTGTTTTTGTTATTTTTGTGTTGTCTTGTTGGGATTCTTTGTCTTTGTTGTTATGATTTGTGGTTTGTTCTGATTTTGGTTTTAGTTGTAGTTTTTTCTTTATGTCTGGGTTATTTGGTGTAAAGTTTTGTTTGTTAATTTCTTGTGCTTTTTTATGTATGTCACATGTATTGCTGTTTGGTACATGTTTTTCATCACAAAAGAAACAATATTGGTCATTTGTACAAGTTTTAAATTCGTGATTAGTACTGCTACATCTACTACATCTTTTTTTGTTTTTACAGGTTAAGATCCCATGTCCATATCTCAGACATTTATAACATTTCAGGGTTGGGAAGGTATATTGCTGTGTCTTGTAGGATGTGTGTCCAATTATGACTCTCTCTGGTAGTAGTCCTTTAAATGTAATTCTTAATGATTTTGTTGGAGTCCATTTTTCAATTTTGTTTTTATCGGTGTTGATTTTATTATTCCTTATTACATCTTGGATGTGGGAGATTTCATTTATAGTTCTTATTTTTTCTTTTATTTTTATATCCAGTTCTGGTTCAACTGGATATATAGTTGCGTATGTACAATCTGTATTATTACTTGATGTAGGCTGTTTGCAAGTTATTTCCCATGGTCTAAGTTTTTTTATTTCTGCTAGTGGTCTTACTTTTTTAAAGTCTTCTATTTCGAATCTTATTGCCTTCCCAATCCCTAGGACTCTGAGTGTGCCTTCAATTATATATTTGTGAAATTCTGATTTGTTAATTGCATTTGTTAATTTTATTGGATTATTGAAATTTGAAATTAATGATTCCCCTGATAGTTGTATTAGTATAACATATCTGTTCATGCCTACTTAATTCCTGGGTTCGGTGTTGTTATTTCCTACTGGTTGAAACTGTATGAAGTTCCTTCCGGCTTCTTCGTTCCGGTGTTGCTTGGACGGTGGGTTTGTTTCTGTATCACTGTCATTGTTTTTACGTCTTCTGTTGTTTAATGTTCCATAGTCCATTTGCTGGGCTTTTCCAGGACTTTTTCCTGGGTCTGGAATGTTTTTAACGTCCATATTTACACTAAAATTTTCTATCTTTTATGTTTACCGGGATAAATGTTTTCTTTATGGTGGTTCAAACGATTCTCGATGTTTACTCTTCAAAGTCTCGACCAGTTCTCTACAAGGCATCTCACGTGGCTCTCTAGCGGGGCTCCGCGGATTCACAACAATGTATTTTTGTAGGACGTTCGTACAAGTCTAGCGTCACTGTAGCCAACGTTCAAACTAAATGAAATTAAATAATTATTCTCTTGTTAATAAATTAAATCAAATAAATTCTTTAAGATCTTAATTCTATATATATCAGACAAGGAATTCTTCATTCCTTTACACTATATATTTGTTTAAGACTGATCTTGCATTCCATAGAATTACTTAATTCATTTAGAAGTGATATGAACTTTTTAAATATTGGGGAAAATTCTTTGACTGCATCTATTATCACCTCTATAATTTTTTCTCTGTATCCATATCATTTATGATGTTTGTTATTGTGGTCATTGTAATTTTTATTAGTTCTATCCAAGAGAATTCTTCTTTGTTTTTTGTTTGTACATCTTTGTGTTTCCATGTCCCTTAATGGGGTTGGTAGGGTCCAAGCTATTGGAGAATCTTCTATGTCTATTTGTTTTGATTTATCTTTTATTGGGTTGGTCTGAATTGAATCATTTATGTTTGTTTGTTTGTTTGTTTGTTTTTTGCGTTTCTGCGTTTCTTCTTTGGATGTGGGAATTTTTTCTTTCTGTTTTTTTAATGTGCTTTGGGTTTTCATTTTTGTTGGTGTTCTCTGTCCTGCTGTTAGACTTTGAGCTAAGTTTAGAGTCTGAGCATATGTTTCTGTTGTTGGATTATATGTGGGTTTCTTTATATTTTCTTCATTTATTGATGTTCTTATATTGAGATTTGAGTTTCTGGGGGAAGCCTTATTTTCGATTGCAACTATGTTACTGCTTTTGGGAAGGGGTTTTAATTCTTGAAATTGTCTCTTAATATCAAGGTTGTTAGGCGTTGTATTTTGTTTGTTTATTTGTTGCGCCTTTTATGTATTTGACAGTCTGTGTTTGGCGAGTGGTTCTCGTCACAGAAGAAGCAATATGGATTATTTGTGCATTGTTTGTAATCATGAATGATATCACTACACCTACTACATCTTTTTTGTTTTTGCATGTCATTATTCCATGCCCATATTTCAGACATCAAAAGCATTTTGGTATAGGGAATGTATATTGTTGCACTATATGATGTATGACCAATGGCAACTCTTTCAGGTAATGGGCCTTTGAATGTTATCCTTAGAGATTTTGTTGGTAACCATTTTTTTGTGCTCTGTTTGTTATTGTTTACTTTGTTTATTCTGATCACTTCCACTATTTCATTAGCATGCCCTAGCAGTGGTCTTACTTTTTCTATTATTTCTTTAGGCTCTAGTTCTGTTTCTATTGGGTAAATCGTGCCATTGGAACAGCCTATATTTTTATTTGAAGTTGGTTGTTTGCAAAGGATATTCCACTCTCCAAGCTTTGTTATTTGATTTAATGCAGGTAATTTAGTTAGGCTATTCACCTCAAATCTTATGGCTCTACCAGTGCCTAGAACTCTCAAGGAGTCTGCTATGATATATTTTTGAAATATTGATTTGTTTAGGGCATCTGTCAGTTTCATGGGATTATTAAAGCTTGCTCTGTCAGATCCATCGGTTAAACTAATTAGTACTACATGTTTTGTAATTTCATCTTGCCTGTTTGTAGTGCTGTTAGTTGCAGTTGATTGAGGTTCTAAGTTTCTGCCGGCTTCGTGTCTTCTTGTGAGTTTGGGGTCTAGATTTTCTTCATTGTCACTTTCTTCTCTTGGTCTTGTTTGTTTGATTATTATAGTCCATTTCTTTTATTGATCCAGGCTTTTCTCCTGGGTCTGGGTTTAAGTTTCCGTCCATTTATTGTCACAAACAATCACTTCACTCGGATGTAAAGTTCCGTGTTCACTCTATGAGATTTTAATTCGATTCTCGAGATTGACCAATATAGCATGTCATGGTTGGTTCTTCTTTCTTCTTTTATAGGGTTTTAGACTCTTGTTCCCTATATCCCCTGGATCCTTTCTGTCTTCTTTTTTCTTGTATTATGTCTATAATCTTCGTTTTTTGTATGAATATTTTTGTATGTCTTAGTAAGTAGGATTTTTGTTCTGCTGGTATATTTTCTCATATAATCAGTTGATTTATATTTGAATTATATATCTTTATCTTCTTTAGAGCTTCCAGCAAAGTTACTCTGTTTGATCTTGGACGTTGAAGGAATAAGTGTTCTATTGTTTCTTTCTGATTTTCACACCATCTGCAAAAAGGAATGTTTTCAATTTTTATTTTGTGGAGGGGGTGTTTTAATCTTGTGTGTGTTGTTTTCAATCTCATCATGCATATGTCTAATTTTCTGTTTTTTGAGGCTGAATTAGTTTCTTTTATTTTGGATCCGTCAGTAAATATTTTGTTATGATTTTTGTATGTTGTTTCTTCCATCAGTTTATATTGTTTTCTTATTATTTCATCTGGAGTTTCTTTTGAGAGATTATGCATAAAGTTTATTTATGTGTTTTAATTGATAACCAAATATAATGTATGGTTGCTCTATATATGGTACTATAAAAAATTCAGAATTTCAAAAATTAGAAACCATACAGAACGAGGCATTAAGAATAGCTACAGGTTGCTTCAAATCAACACCTCTAATACTGCTCCAAACACTAACAAATACAATGCCACTGAAACAAATAATAAAACAACAAGAATGCATCCAAATGGCAAAACAAAATACAATGTCTATCAAGCAAATAATTACAGGTTTGATAAAAAAGAATAACATAAATACAGACAAAAGAACTATAGTTCACAGAGTTACAGAAACATGCTAAGTACTAAAAATCATAATAAAAACAAATACTATAGATAATGTAACTCAAATACCACCACGGTATGATAACTAATAGCGTTTTAAGCAGGGAAAGTTCTTGCCTAAAATCTCAAGAATTTTTCTTGCTAACTCAAGAATTTCGTTTGCTTTCTCAGGCGACCCCCGTAGATGGCTAGACTTGCGCTTGCTAAGTCCAAGGAATCTAGAAGGGAGATCTATATAAGTACTTATATAGACCTTGGACGCTACCTCCCTTCTAGATTCCTTGGACTT
The DNA here is from genome assembly GCF_003789085.1 of Penaeus vannamei. Taxonomy (NCBI): domain Eukaryota; kingdom Metazoa; phylum Arthropoda; class Malacostraca; order Decapoda; family Penaeidae; genus Penaeus; species Penaeus vannamei. The sequence continues at coordinate 327,835 of NW_020869714.1, read as the reverse complement.
AGCAAGTGCAAGTCTAGCCATCTACAGGGGTCGCTTGAGAAAGCAAACGAAATTCTTGAGTTAGCAGGAAATATTCTTGAGATTTTAGGCAAGAACTTTCCCTGCTTAAAACGCTATTAGTTTCCTTTTTAATGTGAAAAAGCTAGTTTCATAATCGCTTCTTTGTGATTATTGCTGTAATCATTATTTACTTCCAGCTAGACAACCATCGGACTGAAATCCGGAGGAAACAGAAGCAGGTATGTCAAGTTATGCCACTGCTATTGTATTGTCACAATCATGTTATAATTTATACAGTGTTTCTACATTTACTTTTCCCCAGATGTTATGGCAATTGCGAAATTGGAGCATTGCAATTGCAGTTTTAATATTTCCTTATCTTAATAACTTTCTTTTCCAGGTTGCAGAAGAGAAAAGGCAGAGAGAACTGTGGAAGCAGTGGGAACGAGATGCAGCCAAACAGGCTACCCCCACGAACAAGGGAGCGAGGCCCCCTTCATCCCCTAAGTAGTGGAAACTTACTGGTAGGTCACGGAGTTTTTTTTTTTTTTTTTTTTTTTTTTTTTTTTTTTTTTTTTTTTTTTTTTTTTTGTGCTTTTTATGTAATATTTCATGATGTTTCAGTTTAGTCGTATAACTTTATGTAGACAATATGTGTATAAATATTTAATTTAGGTTTTATTATAGCGGCTCTGTTTTGATTAGTCTATATATTAGTTATATCTTTTGCATTTTACAAACAGCCAGGTGAATCATGTACCAGGACACAGAGGTATAGTCTTCAATCGCCACCCGCAACTACTTACCGGCCCCCTTGCCTCACCTCGTCCTCGTCTTCCTGTGATGTCCTAAAGAGTCAACGTCGCTTCCCTCGATATGCAGTAGTGCGTCTGGAGCCCGCCCTTTGACACTCGTCGCCCTTCAACCCTCATCTTACTGTGACAAAGGGACTCTGAAGGGACTCGACGGAAGTGTTAATTATCAAACGAAAGTGCAAGCTTTTCCTTAGAAAAGTTAATGAATTTATAGTGTGTTTTCTTTTGTTGATATCATTCATACAGTTGAAATTAACACACCATTACAAACTGTCTGCCATCATGAAAGATTCGACTCTAGTGTTAACATGATCTATGTGTGTTATGTGAGTTGCTATATTGTCCATTTTAATATTCTTACATTTTAATCCTCTATTGCATTTTTTTTTGGAGGGGGCTACACTGTATGGCATATTCTTGTACTTTACATGAATACATGAATTATTTATGTTTCTTTTAATTTCTTTTAATTTCCCATATCAGAAAATCAGAATACCAAAATATTCTTTTTTCCATCCATCCCTCCTTCCTTGCTTCTTTCTTCCCTCCTTCCTCCCTCCCTCTCTAGCTTCCTGTCTTTATTTTTTCCATTCACGCCTCCTTCCCCCGCTTCCTTCTTCCCTCCTTCCTCCCTCTCTTTCTCGCGTCCTCTCTTTATTTTTTCAATCCACCCCTCCTTCCCTGGCTTCCTTCTTCCCTCCCTCTCTCGCATCCTGTCTTTATTTTTTCCATCCACCCCTTCTTCCCTCGCTCTCTCGCATCCAAACCTTCTTCCCTCCTTCCTCCCTCCCTCTCTCGCTTCCTCTATTCCTTTTTTCCATCCATCCCTCCTTCCCTTTCTTCTTCCCTCCCTCTCTCGTGTCCTCTCTTCCTTTTCTCCATCCATCCCTCCTTCCTTGCTTCTTTCTTCCCTCCTTCCTCCCTCCCTCTCTCGTGTCCTCTCTTTCTTTTCTCCATCCATCTCTCCTTCCCTCGATTCCTTCTTCCCTCCTTCTCTCGCCTCCTTTTTTTTTTTTTCATCCATCCCTACTTCCCTTTCTTCTTCCCTCCCTCCCTCGCTTCCTTCTTCCCTCCTTCCTCCCTCCCTCTCTCGCGTTCTCTATTCCTTTTTTCCATCCATCCCTACTTCCCTTTCTTCTTCCCTCCCTCTCTCGTGTCCTCTATTCCTTTTCTCCATCCATCCCTCCTTCCCTCCTTCTTCCCTCCTTCTCTCGCGTCCTCTCTTTCTTTTTTCCATCCATCCCTCCTTCCCTCGCTTCCTTCTTCCCTCCCTCTCTTGCGTCCTCTCTTTTTTCCATCCATCCCTCCTTCCCTTGCTTCCTTCTTCCCACCCTCTCTTGTGTCCTCTATTCTTTTTTCCATCCATCCCTCCCTCCCTCGTTTCCTTCTTCCCTCCTTCCTCCCTTCTTCTCTCGCATCCTTTTTCTTTTTTCCATCCATCCCTCTTTCCCTTGCTTCATTCTTCCCACCTTCCTCCCTCCATTCCTTTTTTCCATCCATCCCTCCTTCCCTAGCTTCCTCCCTCCTTCTCTCGTGTCCTCTCTTTCCTTTTTACATCTTTTGTAGTGATTGCAACACCCTTGGCTAGTGATAGCAGGCATGCCAGGGTGTAGGGCTGCTGCACTGACCAACCTTAAACTGTCATTTTATTAGTGATTGTGTCCGAGTCTGGCCCTTCATATTTTATTCTAAAACCATTTCAAATCATTCAGGAAGATACTGGGTGAGAGTAAAAAAAACCTTGAACAGATTAAGAAAAATAAAGCCAGAAAGTAAAGCATAAAGAATAAAACTGACTGAGGGTGGGGCAAAACAGTAGAATTCTAATAATGTATGTATTTATTTATGTACCAGAATGTCTTAATCAGTATGTATAAAATATGCACTAGCCACATATTTAGAGAAAAATATCCAGGTAAAAACATTGCGAATCAGTCACCCACACCTGAGTCATACGGCAAAACACACCAGAAATCAGGGAGATGTTAAGCCTATCAGCATGGAATATGAAAAGAGAAAGAAAGGGGTGTGGCTCCTTTTAAAAGTAGAGGGTTCACCACAAAAGAAATTCAGAAGAAAAGCGGCTTCAAAGTATTTGAAGGAATTGATAAAACAAATCAGAAGATAAAATGATAACTAAGAGATTAAGAAGGTATAAAACAATAGAAGTATAAAGACAAAAAGTTAAAGGCAATAACATAAAGGAGGAAGAAGACGGAAAACTGGAAAGATGGGGAAACTTAAGAAAACATGAAAAAGTAAAGTAAGGGTTAGATAAAAGACTTAAAAGATTCACACAGGCACACACATCACACAAAACATAAAAAGGCACACTGAACATAAAACGTAAACACAAGATAAAAACTACAGTCACAGGTTGTCAAATGTTCTTTTTAATATCAAATTCAGGTGCCGGAGAGGCAGACAAAATCACTCGTTAGAAATCTGGAACTCTACAGGCACCGTCTCCGACAGCAGTGAGGGTCATAGCGGTATGTTTCACTACATCTTCCCTCCCCACCTGACTTTGAACGCCTCCTCTCCGTCGTAAACGTTCGCCGAAGGGCTTTGGCTCTCTCCGGAGGTCCCTCACGCTCGGCCTTGCCCATCGACTCCAGAATGTATCAACAGGCACTGGGGTGTCACACAGGTACACACACAGACGGAGCGAGAGGAGGGCGACCACCTACGGCAGAGGGCCGAGGGGTGCCACTGAGGGTCCCGAGTAAGACGAACAATACATTACCAAAAACAGGCGCCAACACCCGTCCTCTGAACCGACCATAACTGTGGGTGGACTAGTACATCACCAACAACAATCTGTGAAAAGAGCTGGATTAGCACATGGACTTAGCTGTGAACACAATATACATACAAATGAACAGAAATCCAGTGCATTAAATATATCTAAAATCTGAATACAACCTGGTGCTGAAGAGAAACCAAAATAAAACAAGAAAACCAAGGAAAAATAAAAGCATAAATAAAAAGAAGGAAAATGCCCTAGTAAAAAGGGATTAGACTAGGCAATAAAACCAAAAAAAAAGGAACTTAAAACCAAAATTGAAACCAAAATCGGTAAAAGCAAACAAAACCAAGAACATCACACAATAAAACCGAACAAAATACAAAGTAAATCAGATAAAATCATAAGCAATATAATCAAATAAAATCAAATTAAGCAGGGATAAGATCAAGGTAATGGTTCTGCATAAATAACAGTGCACATATATAAAATAAAACAATACCACCTAAATAAAACTAAAAGTTACAAAAATAAACCCCCCCCAATCCCTTGCCCGTTGTTGTCGTGGGGGGGCTTAGGAGACGGAAACTGAGACCCAATACAGGGATCTCCCCTGCCTAGGGCCTCAGCCCTCGACTCAACTAATTTTGCATGGTCTTTTCCCCCTCCAGCTTTTGTTTCCGTCTCTTCTCCATCCCCTTCTACTATCTACTTCCTAAGGTGTGAGACCCGTGCTGAGAGGATGAAAGGCTGACCTAGTGCCAGTCCTGAACGGCCTGCGGGAACTATGGGCACGATACTCCCGACTAATCTAGCCCTTACCTTCAGTAGCGAAAGGAGGTGGACCGTATAGGCCTTTTTACATAATCCAGGTTCCCCATGACCAGTAATGAAAATGTAATCCCTTTATCAGATAGCCCCAACCCAGGCTCTCCTTTGACCACGGCTCCGAACATTGAAACTGCTACCCACTCCTCAATGCCTACTAGTGCATTACCCACCCAAGCAGAGAATCAATCTCCAGAAGACATTCCTACCCTCCCAACTTCCTCAAATTTAACTCTACCCCTGCAACCTTCATCAAACAACCAATCCTCCCTTATTACTACCTTGCAACCTTATTCTCCATCATCGCGTAATACTCCCTCTTCCACACGTCCCGACCATATCCACCACCACCAACCCTACAGATATCTTAAATACTCTGTTTAGCCCAGCTAAATGGGACCGATTTTTCGTGATCCCTGCTACAGCTCCTTACTCAGGCAACACTCTTCTCTTTCAACAATGCCTCCAAAAACAAGTAGGCAGAGTCCCTTTCTATACCAGACGCGATCGCTCCCGTCTGGTAAGTCAGATCAGAAACTGAATCTATAGCACTATCAAATTTAACGGATCATTCTGGCAACCCCATTCCTGCAGAACCTCATCCAACCCTTAATACCTGTACCGGAACTGTGTCTCTCTTCCCAGCAAACTGCCCAGTCGATACCAAAGATTGGTCAGACTGTGTAGAAGACTTATTAGGATGCCTCAAAGACCAAGACGTGAAATCAGTACATTGCTACACCATTCCTCCTAAAGGTCAACGAAAGAATCCGACCAATATTGCCAAAATTACCTTCCGTACCCATGACCTTCCCTTACGTATCTACATTGGTGGACAATCCCTCCCTGTTCGACCATACCAACCCCCTCCCCGTCAATGTCAAAACTGTTGTCATTTTGGACATCCTGCCAAACATTGCTGTTCCACAGACCGATGCCCCATATGTGCATCCAGCACAAAACACGAACATGTGCTAACTGCGGCGGCCCCCATAATGTATTTTATAGAGGCTGTCCCACTTACAAGTTTGAATCTGAGGTAGCAACTCTCAGATACAAAAATGGTCTCACTTTACGTGAAGCCAGACAGGAAGCACGTCGACAAGGTTTCTCTCATACTCCATATTCTAGCAACATCATTCGCTCAGCCCTTCCCCCTCCACCCCAAAATGTCCCCATTTCCACTTCTACATTCTACATCCCTCAGACCAATTCCTTTGCCACTCTAAACCCAGACACCCCAATCTCAACACAGCTCCTATCTCAACTACAGCCCCAACACCAACCCCTCTCCCTCCCCGCACTACCCGCAGTAGACAGACTAAACGTTCTAACCCTTCTTCCCCTACAGCACAATCACCTCTACCTACCTATACTTTTGTTCCTGAGACACCAGTCTCCTCTTCCCCCCTCATAAGAAAACATTTATCCCACAAAACTCTCCAACCAATTCCATTGTAGAAACAATTACCTTCTCACAAAACTCTCCAACAAACTCCACTGCAGAAACAATGGATGACATTCAAAGCTATATGCTTGAGGACAACAAGATCCCATAACTCATGCTCCTTTCCACACTTGAAGTGGTTGCCGATATCCATACCCTCCTACTAATATATTCCTCCTAACACAACCTAACCCCCTCAATCCCCCACCACTGATATCCATCCTCCCAATACCCATCCTCCTGATATGCATCCCCCTCTTACTCACAACACCCCTACACCCTTTCCTCCTAATCCCTCCCAAGACAACACATCCCCTTCAACTCCAACTATCCATCCTTCTGATATTCATCCTCCTAACACTAATACTCCCCACACATCTACTCCCTCCCAACACAACCCACCCCCTTCAACCCCAACTATAGGCACATTCTCCCTCCCTCCATCCCCTCTATCCTTTGCACTCCCTCCGGATACACACGAGAATCACTCATGTCACAACAATGCCCTTCCCCAGATCCCCACTTCCTATACCCCTCCTTTACACCCCCTAGCTCCTTTCCCCCCCCAAGATTCCCCAATATGTACCGATATTTCACTCATAAATAACTAAGATATAGCTCTCCTACATTGGAATATTCGCGGTTTCCATTCTCACAGACCAGACTACGTCATATCCTTGCTTCTTATAATCTATCTATTCATCTGCTCCAATAGACTTTCCTCACACACCCTCCTATTCCAATTCCCAATTACCATTTTATCTCTTCCCACACTCCCTTTGTTCTCGTCTATACTTATCATCAAAAACACCTTACATCATACCTCCCACACAAACTACTGTCCCGTGCACAGCTATTCGCATCTTTCTTCGCCGCTGGATCACAGTGATTTCAGTCTACTTCTCCCCATCCCATCCCATTGACTTTGCTGCCTTGAAACTCAATTTCCCAACTCCAACCACC
>NW_020869714.1:295467-310467 GCF_003789085.1 Penaeus vannamei | reverse complement strand
AAGATAATGTAGAAATAGTTTCTACAAATATTGATGATTTATCTTCGAAGTTGCTAGAACGAGAGACAATAACTGATATAAATGTAATTTATATTAGTAATATGTAATATGCATCACTGAAACAAAACTGGATCCCTCCATAGACGATGTAACATTAGAACTCAGACTATAATATTTGAAAAATATAGAGGTAAATGGAAATGGAGGTGGGTAGCAATATTAACAAGGAAAGGAATTATTACGAAGGAGTTAGAAATTAATCAGGACCCCATAGTAGAACAGAAAGTAAATGAGGTAGAAACAAACGGGGGAAACATAATAATAACCATGGTATACATGCCACCTCACACATTGGTGTGGTCACAAGAATTTCACCAAAAATTAATTCAAGAGCCATTAAAGAGCTTGGAAGAAGTGCTAAAACTTTCGGAAACCAATGAAAAAGAAATTCTTATCACAGGGGCTTTTAATAGCAAAATCGACAAGGAAAGTTTCGATCCCTGAGCGCAACCACATTCGTGGAATGCTAAATTACTACAAGAAATAAACGAGCATTGCCTTTTCCAGAATGTAACAGATCATATCAGGATAAGAGGACAAGATAGGCCGTCTATGCTTGACCATATATTCACAAAGCATAACGATGATATAAAGGATATCGAGTACTATCCTCCTTTAGGAAATAGTGACCATGTAGTGATTAAACTAAAATACTTTCTGTTACAAAAAAAAAAAAAAAAAAAAACTGATCGTAAGCAAGGAAAGAAAAGAAAAGTACAATTATAAAAGAGGTGACTATAGTTTTTTTTTCTTTTTTTTGATAGTATATACTGGGAAACACTTTTAGGCGATGAGAACCAGGATGTTCAGTATTCAAAATTCTGAGGCCTATAAAAAAGGAGTGGAAAATTCATAATGGCCAAAATGGTTCATTGACAAATGCAAGAAAATGACAGAAAACAGGAAGCTTCTTTGGAAAAGATTCAGAAGAGATAGATCTATGAGATATAAAATAGGAAGAAATGAGTATATAGACCGGCAGCCAAGAGAGGTTTGGTCAAACGAACTTGGTACTAATTACGGAATACAGGATCATGTAGAGAATGATACGGTATATGAAGAACTGCACGTCTGCCGGGGACCCCCTGCTGCGTTTGGCCCCTAGGGACCCTCAAAAGGAATAAAAAATAAAAAAAATCAGCTCGATCAAACATGCATAGGTACCACACAGTGTATTTCAGGGTAATTTACACATCACACTGGGTAAAATATGGTTCATGTCAGACATAATCTCTCCTACCAGACGCCCAAAAAGGGCCTAAAAATTTGGGTTGGATCAAACATTATTGGTACCACCTGAAATAAAGTTTATATACTCCAACACATCTGAGAGAGTACAGAATGGAAAATACCAAACAAATTACCTACTGCATTATGCCCGCCAGACACGCCCAAAAGTGACCCACCCACTCTGCTCTGGCAAAACTGATGTAGATGAAGCATGAAAGTTACTGAATGAAACTACCTTTGAATGAAAGGTAACATTCCGCCAAGTACAAAGTGAACCTTGCTAGACATACTGCCTGCTGTATTAGGACCACCAGACACTCATAAATGTGTCTGGTCATAAAATTGGTGTGTAAGTACTTTATGGACGGCCTCTTACCCAGTATGAGTCCTGGGTAACTATTCTGTTTGAATTTCTGACCTTGTCATGTTAATAGTGATCACTGTAACCTTTGTCAGCTTCCGCTTAGAACTTAATTTTTGTTGGTTCTGACCTAGCCCATTTTATCCCTGGGGGTATAAATTGACCTAACCTTCCGTGAGTTTATAATAGCCTAACCTAAAATAACTCCAGATATATTCTGGGCGGGGGTTTAGTCGGGGCTGTTACACCGGAATAGCCCTCTTAGAATCAGAACTTATGTACTGATTTCAGTGTTTTTTCTATATTATTCTACTTGTCTTAGGTAAATGGCATAACAACAAGTCTGACTAGATCATACTAGGAAGTACAATACAGGCTATATCATTTTCAAATGTGAAGCAAAATCTTTCTTCAATTAAAACTTGGCTTTATGCTGTAGCCCTTTCATGATGTTCCGATTAATCTTTTTCACCTTTCCTGATCACTCATTGCATGTCAACTTGGTTGCGTTTGTGGAGTGGGTGGAATATGATCGTTATCGCTATTTGGAGTTAGGTCTTACTATGACCTAGTGATAGGTCAAGCTGACTAACTACCTGAAGTAGTTACATCACACTGGCTTCTATCTGTCTAATCAATATTTCTAACGTATCACTGAGCACTGTACACACATTTTTTATTCACTGATACACTAACGATCATTCGTTGGTACTTTGCGCACAGGCGAATCTAAGGGGTGGATGGTATCATGACAGGCTTCCCTCTCACCAATATATGATAATATATTTAAGTAAATATCAAGATTTAGGCACTGCTGGTATTAATAATAGTAATGACGTTATCAATATCTTATAGACGGGGACTGATTACGCTAAATACTTTTTTCAAGATTCGCCTTGGACTTTACCGCCCCGAGAGCACGAACAGGCACTTTCCACCAAGGTCTATATAAGTACTTATACAGACCTTGCTTTCCACATCTGTGTTAAACAGCATTAAAGGGGACCGTCTGGTATTTTTTTTCAATTTTTCGATTTTTCTTACCGATTTTGATGAAACTCGCACCCTTTTATTTAGACCCTAGTGAGATCTCAAAACTTTTTTTTTTCAAAATCGCCCGAACAGTTTTTGAATTATTGAAAAAAAAAACTGTCCCCCCTTTGAAAATTGGCAATTTTTCGTCAATGATTTCTGTACCATGAAAAAATACACAGGCTTTCTGATGTGATTTTTGAACAGATTCGCCCTAAATCTCGTGCTTGTTGCAAGCACTTTTTTTCGATTTCGACTTTGTTTTTTTATTGTAAATTTTTGAAATAACCGACTTTGAGATTTTTTTTTTTTTTTGTATAAATGTCATCTTTACAAGAAAAACAGGAAAAAACGTAAAAACTAAATGCAACAAGCACTAGATTTTTTTATTCAGCTACAAAATGAGCCATAAAACGTTTTTTTTCGGAGTAAAATTGTGTCTTAAATCGTTGACGAAGAGTACAAAGGTAGTGTTCCGAGATATCGGCATTTTTGGGTTTTAGTACATTTTCATAGTTGTATTGGTATAAACAAAATTAGGTATTAGAATAATCTTCCTATAACATAATCCCCTATGATTTACCTTCCTTGCGAAGTATTGTGGAAATTCCTAGCAAGGAATAGTATCTCACTACACGACATTTGTTATAGTAGGGTCACAGTGATTTGTGGTGAATATAGGCCTACATTGACCATTTTTTTTAATTTTCTAAAAAATCCCCCCAAAATCATACAGCCATTCTGATTTTATATCTGAATAGCAAAATCCTTCAACTATAATATACGGAAGCCAAATTTTAGAAGTTGACCTTATTTTTTTTTTTTTTTTGGGGGGGTGAATAAATTACAAAGATGACTGTTTGAACAGTCCAAGTAGGCCTATTTTTTATGTCACTTTTATAAGAAGCAATTGAAAATATTGCAAAAAGTAAGTGCAATAAGCACAAGATTGTTTATTTAGCTACACAATGAGCCATAAAAGTTTTTTTTTGGACCAAAATTGCGTATGCCAGAGCTTTCGTAAGTTATACCGGTATCATATCAAAATGTCGTCATACGTTCATTTTTTATTATTTACAGTATGTATAACAAATGATATGTGAAATACTTCCATATGATATAATCATGTATCATTTCCCTTTATAATGAGCTATAATGGGGATTTACAATATATAAAACTGGCCTGAAGCCTCCTCAATGGCCGAAGTACCATTCATGCTCGTTGTGGTGGAGGGGACGAATGGTTTCGCTCTCGCCTGCCTGTTGCTTGCTCTCGCTTTGCCTGCCTAAATAAAAATAATAATAATAATAATAATAACAATAATATAATAATAATAATAAAATAATAATAAAGAACCCGGGTGCCGCACTCCCCCCGCTCTCGCTCATACCCCGGATGGCGCTCCGGCACCGGTGGCGCCTCGCCCCGCTCCCGCTCGCACTACGGGTGTCGCGCCCGGCCCCGCTTTCGCGCACGCCACGCACCCGCCCCCGCTCTCGCGCGTGCCACGTGTGGCGCTCCCCGCCCCGTTCCCGCTCGTCCCACGGGTGGCGCGCCCAAGGTCTATATAAGTACATATAGACCTTGGGCCACGCCCGGTCCTGCTGAAGGCTCTCATGCAGATACAGATCAGTACCGTGTATTTGATGACCTTTTGTTTATATATATTGTTTTATAAGGTCATCAAATACACAGTACTGATCTGTGTATACATGCATATATTATATATAATATATATATATATATATATATATATATATATATATATATATTATATATATATATATATATATATATATATATATATATATATATATATATATATATATATGTATATATATGAATGTACATACAGATCAGTACCGTGTGTTTGATGGCCTTTTGTGTGTATTTTTTTTTTTTTTTAGTATTTTGAGAGATTTTCCGAAAATATAATCGACTAGAAAGTCTTTTGACTGAATGATGAATGTAGGTAAAAAATGCATCGAGCAGGTAACTCGCATAGGCTAAAAGTACCCCCTTTTTTTTTTTTTTTTTGGGGGGGTATTATCTTCAAGACATTTTGCTGAAGGATAAAACTGACGAAATATGATGCAAAAAAAAAAAAATAAAAAATAATAAATAAATAAAAGCTTTTCTAAAACAACATATCATTTATCGTGAATTTTATTTTAAAAAATAAATTTGGTTTCAATATCTTTTTTTTATTATTATTCATAAAAAATGCATGTTGCTCTCATGTTTTGTAGAATTTTATATGCTTTCTAAAGATACTCATTGTTTTATGTCTATTTGTTAAGTCACAATTTCCAATTTTCGAAGGTAATGTGAAAAATCATAATATTTTCGTGGTATATCTAAGGTGGCAGCAACCACCTTAGAAATTGCAGGGGGGACTTCAAAATTTCAGGGGAGACTCGGGCAGTCAGAAACTCATTGAAAATGCATGTAACTCAAAATCGACAAATCCGAAGATCTTTGCCGAAAAAAACGAAAGCGTACTCTTTACTCAAGGCAAATTTGTACGTAGCGCTTTTTCTAAGCTAACCTCATAAATTTTCATTAGCTTTATGTATCGAGTGTGCTATACCGTATCATCATTCTCTGGATTCCCATATCTTTCCCAAATGACATAGATTCCTTAACTTTGAGGGCCACTTTTACTTGTGGAACACTTTGAGTGTACCCTTTTCCCTAAGTAATACTATAGTAGTAGCTCATCTCGCCTCGTTGATAGCAAGCTCCATACAAGTATCTAAATAGACCTTGGTGGGTAGCACCTTTTCATAGAGTTATAGTCAACGAGAATTGAAATTCTTTGCCTTACGCTTGCATTAGTAAGACTCATTCCTCAAGATAATAAGCGTTATATCTCGTGGAGAAATTTATATTTATAATTTTTATGTTATTTTGTTTATGCATTTTATGATTTAAGTAAATTGAAAATAACTAAAGTGCTGATATAGCAAATTTAACAACTACCTTGAAAAGGGCAGACATCTCTATCTCGATCTGTGCATTAAATTTTTCCATGAAATTAATTTCAGACACAGTGAACAAGAGTATCCCAATGCATGTGCATATTATTATTATTATTATTATTATTACTATTATCATTACCATCATCATCATCATCATCATCATTATTATTATTAATATTATTATTATTATTGTTGTTGTTTTGTTGTTGTTATTGATGATGATTATGATTATATCTTTAACATAAACCCGCCAAATGAACTAAAAGAAGCGCTTCACCTAATAGGACAAATACACCAATGAATGGATGACATGTGTCGTGTAATATAGAAGGCTAAAGAATGACTTTTTACAGGAACTGAAAAGCAAATACTTCTTACTTTGTGATGTCTTCTGTTGCAATGGGGTGTAGCATGATTGTCAAGAACATTTTGAAGGTCTGGAAGACTTGAAGACTCACCATTATAATCAACTTACCTAGTTGATCATAGTTATGAGGGGGTTGATATGAAGGCCGCCAGGGACCCAGGACACTGCCTGAATCTGAACTCGTCTGCTTTGACTTCGAATGAACTTCCTGGTCTCAGAGAGGAACACCTCCAAATTTGTGACACCCTTTGGGCTCTTCCAAGGAGGAAGGGCACATGTCATAACTTGGCTACTAGAGGCGGAATCGATGTTGGCACTGACATAACAAAAAGTATATAGAGAAAATGTTTGACAGAAATATTTATTTATTTTTTTAACATTTTGTGCCATGTCAACATCTAAGGTCATTAATGGCGTATTCAAAATAAGGGCTTGGGGAAAAAGTTTTATTGGGTCATATGCAATATTTGTGGATTCCCAGAATGGGTAATGGTCAAAACAAATAATTGTACCAGATATCAAAAGTCATATAGCACTATGATAAAGTCTTGTGGACAAAAAGGTTACAAATGAATTGACGATTAGGACAAAATATGTTTAGATGCCAAAGGTTGTAGAGCGCTGTAGGTTCGTGTGGCAATGAAAAGGGTAAAGAGGGAAGAGAAACAGAGTACAAAGATCGTTCAAGACTGACTCAAAGCCAGCCTTTCACCCTTTCAGCACGGCTCTCACACTTCAGGTGGACGGAAGTGGCTGAAGAAGAGAAGGAAAAGGAAAGGAGAAGAAAAGACTATCCAGACCCTCCCCCTCCATGACAACAGCAGCAAGAGATTAGGGGGGGCTACTGAGGCAGACAGTAGCATATGTGACTGAAAATTATGAGCTGACTGGCTGAAGTCTGTCTTTGGAACCCATTAAAGTACTTTTTTTTATAAACTTTACCATGTCTTTCTAACAAATTTGGAAAAGTTATATGCAGTACTTTCATGCTTATTTTTGACTCTAGAAGTTATTGTGTTTACAAATAGAGAGTATTATAAAGACAAGGTAAAATGTATTGGAAAAAATTGATGTGAAATAAATTTCATTAATTTTATCCTCAATGGTTTTATTTAGATTTTTAAAAAATGTATATACAAACTAGAAAAATAATAGACCTTAGTTAGCCTACCCTCATTTCAACTTTTCTTCCTCTGTTTAGACCTGAATGCTAACATTAACTGAAGAACTTAGAGATAAGCAGCATTAACAAAAGGAAAATAACTAACAGCAAAATATGTGATGTCCAGAGGCACATACACTTTCTCGAGCATCTGCACAGAAAACCTCACCTACACCCATGCATGCATGCCTGCATATGCACAAAATGGGGGGATAGAAAGAAGGAAAAATCAATTCTAAAATAACTTTATTAAGAAAATATAAAATACATTTTTTCCATTGATGATTATATACATGCTCTTAGGACTTCAGATCTTTAGTATTGTTACAATGTTGATATTTCTAGGGTGATTCTTGAGTCGACATATTTATAACGAAATTTGTGTTAACAAGTATCTGCATACATACAAAATTCATAACTCCTTTATTTATTGCAAAATGTGTATTAAAGCTTATCACAAACCATATAAATCTAAGATCCTCCCTTAATGTTGCTTAACTATTAATTTTGTATGAATTACAATATATAAGATGAATGCGAGTTCTTTGGAATATGATTCTATTAGATGAAAATACTTCTTTTGAAAATGAAAATGAAAATATGAAAATATCATAAATTCTTTTAAAAATAAAGCTTGAACATCAATGTACAATTGTATTTGATTAATTTTCTTAATGAATAATGAACTGCTGTAACTAAATTATACAGAATACCAATATCATTTTCCAACTTAGAACTGTATCTGAAAGATCTAATTAAAAACACAAACTTTTTGGGTATAATGATAATATATGCCAAAAGAAGTTTGTTTCTTTTAAACATCCTTGTATCATCTTGCTTTCTCATTCAAAGGTCAGGTAAAGGTATGCATATCCTTGAAGTTGACTATTAACACCTACATCATTGAGGTGAAGATATAGATTCACATAATTGAAGTTGTTTATCAAAAAAACAGACAGAGAACTGGTCACGTCCTATTAGAGCAACTCGTGAACCTGAAGGATGCCACCTGTGGAAAAGATTTATATTGTAGACAAGTAACAACCCAACTATGTCTTCAGCATTTATTCATATTCATTACATTATCATAACCTAAAAAACTGTATTAATAATTACAGTACCTCAGTGAATTAATTTGTAATGTTGGAGCTCCAGGAACAGCAACAGTTAAACAGCCAAATGGAGACCAAAAGTATACATGGCTGTTCCCAGTGCAAAGTGCCAGACGAGGATGCTGTGAGTCCCAAGCCATGTCTTGAATAAAAGAGGATTGTTTGTTTAACTTTGAAAAACAAATATATGTAAGTACGTTTGGATGCAAACGTAATGTTGCTATGCACTAAGATGACAAATATTTCTCTCCTTTTCTTTTTTCCTCTCTAAATTGCATACATTAAACCTTTACAGATCGTATGCATGGATCTTTTCACTATTCCATGCCCTAAGATAAACATCTGTACACTTGATTCTCAACTTTTTATTTCATAAGCTTTTCATTTTGAATCTATTTTAATGTTTCTATCTACCTTGATCTTACTACATACTTGCCTTGATTAAATACACCTTAATGTCATAAAATGCATACAAAAATATTTATATTAAAAACAATAAATTAAGTAATATACACTTCATTTCTATATCCAACAATGTTGTCACTAATCTTTTGTTAATATGAATATTGGATATGGAAAGCACAAAACAGGAAGCATTTATTATTGAACGAGAAACTTACAAACAACTAAAATCCAAGAAATTAACAAACAAAAAATCATCACTACCTTACTGAAGTTATAGTGTCCACAAACCTTTTCAGTATCATTTGTTTCTGTCAGCATGCTAGCTGGGTCTATAGAATCAAGCAAGTCATGTTTTTTATGTATTCATATGTTCTATACTCTAAAGTAAATTTGGAGTTAATGTATCACACATAAATTATTTAAACTATAGCCGAGAGCTTCAGCTGAGATTTTGGTTTGCTACAAGTCTGTAAAATCTTCAAAGAATAGAAATAAAAAGAAGAAGAAGAAGAAAAAGGAGAGAAAAAAAAAAACATACCCTTTATTGGATTTGCATGTACAAGTATAGCCTTTAATGCTAACTTGGGTATGCTCCAAATCCATACGGTAGCCGGCATATTATCATTCCGTGTTGCTAGGTATCTATTATCACTACTGAAAAGGAGTGTCCCGACACCTATGCGTGGGTTTGCCTGTTTCCCAGGCTCTACTGTTATGGATGCAAGGCTGACTGGTCTAGATTCTTCTTCCTCATCTATAAAATAGAAGGGTTTTTATATTAGCCACTTCTTGAATTTCTTCTTTTTACATAACACTGATGGTGCTTTGTGTACTATTGACACTTAGATTTGCTGAAGAACAACCCACTGTTTTCAAAGTATAAATGGTAATACATAAAAACAGTAATCTTTACCAAGTGAAAGTTTCAGGAACTGTAATCACTATTTCAATAACTCCAAAATCAAACAAATAATCAAAGTGTTAATAATAAATGTAACATTTTACCAATTACTGAGCCTGTCATTAATATGTGAAAGTATTGAAAGCAATGTAAAATGAGCACCAACTTACATGTGGTTTCAAGAACTAATGGAAGACCTTGAACTGAGGCTAAGGTTGCTGGATATCCTGTTAATGGTTTTTCAACTTCCTTGTATATGACACAATTTTCTGAGTCAATGGTAGAACTATGACAGAATTCAGAAATTATGCGCCATGTGATGTGGTTCATTAATCTCACCTGTAATAGTACAGACTTTCAAAGTCACTAACCATGATGAACTGAAAATTTAACGATTATAAGGAATATAGTACATATATTTAAAATGATCTGAGAATTACAAAAACATTAATACAATATCCAATTTCCAAATGAAATGTTCTGTAAATAAATCCAAATTAAAAAATACCTTTTGATCATAACTTCCTATTGCAAGGAACTGCCCAGAAGGAGACCATGCAATGCTTTTAATACCAAGTGACCACTGATAAGCAGAGTAATTTGCAAGACACTGTCCACTTAGAGAGTAGATAAGGACTCTGTATTCTAAAGGTGACTCCCATACCACAAGCACTGAGCTGTCATTTGCCCATTGTAGGCCTGCAATATCTCTTGTTGCTAATTCAAAATGCTGAAAGGATTAAATAAGGTCTCAGTAAAAGTAAAAGGCATAATCAATACTCATCAAACAACCTGAAAGTTTTATGTCTAACATTAATGCAAATTTGAGATGGATTATATAAAACTGCAGATAAATGCAATAATAAAAATGCATATTGGCAAGAAAACAAACATGACAAAAAATTTTAACCAGATTCTCTTCCAAGTGGATATTACCTTTACTAATTTGAGATGGATTATATAAAACTGCAGATAAATGCAATAATAAAAATGCATATTGGCAAGAAAACAAACATGACAAAAAATCTTAACCAGATTCTCTTCCAAGTGGATATTACCTTTACTAATTGCCATGATTTTGTTTCAAGTACAGATAGATAGTCCTTGCAGTCCCGCCTTTCAGCCACAGCCAGGTACTCCTTGTCTTGGCTAAACTGAAGTCCTCCTGGTATATTCTTGGGGTTTTTGATATAGGACACAGACTTGCTGACTAGTGACCAAACTGTGATTCTAAGCTGTTGTGAGCATAAAAATGTATTTGAGGGTAAATAATGAGTAAAAATCATACGTATACTATCTGTTTTCAGGATATACTTACAAAATGAGATCCATTATCAATATCAGATCTGATTTATACTCGCATCTTTAAAATATAAACAGGTTTTATCATAGTATCTAAGCTGTTTGCTTTCTGTACAATAAAAAAGTAAACCCAAATTAATGAAATAAAAAGTATTTTTCTTTAAAACATATTGACAGTAATAAAAAGGAAAAATAACAAAGAAAAATTTACATGGAATTCTGCTGTCGTCAATATATGCCGACTGTCAGGGGCCCAAATAACTCTAATGAGGCCAGCTGATCCCTCATCAACCTTGCATCTCCAATCAGGATCTTCTATGGACCAAACCTCTGCTATGTTACGTTTATAATTTGCTGTTAACACATAGTTTGAATCTGGTGACCATTCAATAACCTGTAAAGAAATGCATATCTAGTTTTCCTAAAATATTTTAACTACTTCAAATACATTGCAAGATATATTTATAACATCTTATCAAAACTTTTTAATATAATATAGAGTACTTTATAATACTACATAATGTTATTAATGATTCCCAAACTAAAACTAATCTATCTATGCCTAATTATATATTTATTAATGATAAGTCATCTTAAAAGCAGCCAAATACCTGAATTGCATCAATGCAGTTATAAGTCACTAAAATTTGTAGGGTAGAAGAATCCCTGATTTCAAGCCTGGCAGTTATGGGAACAGCACAAAAACGTCCACTGGGTGACCAAGACAGCAGGCCCCCACTTGTTCGTAAAACCTCTGCAAAGTTCATCTCTCCTGTTGATAAAAGGAATCATTTTAATTTTAGCTTATATTAATTATTTCATATATGGCTGTGCTCTTCTACCTTTCTCCAGACCCAAGAGATCCACAGGGGGTCTGTGAAATGGTCCTACACTAATTTTTAAAATAAATAACCAATCAAACAAGTTTCATTAACAGAACAAAATGCATACTGTATATCCAAAAGGTTTGAACAATTAAATCATATTTCTACTGTCCAGCATGTCACACTGGGGTATCTTTACAAAGATTAATGCCTATATCCAAGGCCAAGGAAGTCCATATACTATTAAGTTAAACAAGGGGTCTGCAGAGGTTAAAAGACTGATAACCAATGACATGCAGTACTTCAAAAATCTCATCACAAGACACTATTCTACAAAAAAGAATATGTTCATTACAAGATTACATATAGTTACAGTTAGTACTATCTATTATCTTTAACTAAACTCTATCACTCTATCAAAAGTTTTACATATGCACAAAGAAATTCTATAGATGGGTTGTACTGAGGTGACAAGTCATATCACCTGTGATACGTAAATTACATCTACATATAGAATATATATTTATTTACACTATTAAGAGGTACTGGCAGACCCATTGCTTGAAATAAATTGATGTAACTACAAAAAATATTTTGACCATTATCAAATATCAAATATATCCATTTAAAGCATCCAATATACTTTTCATTTTGAACATATGCCTTTGTGATGGATTCTAATTTGCAACTGCCCTAGATGTGATGTAAATCAAAGGCAAAGTGTATGCAAAGTTATAAAGTAAACTATGATACTCCATACCATGCTTTTCTACTTTAAACTAATTCTCAGAATGTAACAAAAGCAATGCTTCAATACACAAAAATGAACTACTGGTGAAAGTGAAATGGGTCAAACATTGTATCTAATTTTGTATATTTGGGAATACTGACTTTTTACAAATTAAAAATTTACATTAGTACCTTTAACAATATCAAACATATATCACAAGTAGCATCTAAAACTAGAAAACCTGCAAAGTGTCTGCATAATTTTGTCAAATTATTTATCACATGATTTACCTACAAAATTTTGGTTAGTTTAGGAAATGTTAACCTAACCTAAGGAACACTTCTTAACCTAAACCGTTTCCAGTTATGAATTTTACATCTATTAAACAACAGCCTGCATTTCTCTGTGGAACAAACCTTTATATATATTCTGGCAAGATATGGCTTACAAGACCTATGCTATCCATCAGAATTATGGCTATTTGCTCAATGAGTGTACAGTTGTATGCACCATGATTGTGGCAGGCCTGTCAAAAACTGGCAGTGTTCTTTCCATTGACTTTCTCATTATGAATATGTTTGAAGTATCTTCTAATACATCTGTTACTGTTTGACAAGTTTCCTTTAGTCATACTCATGATCTCATCCCCTATACCCACCCACACTCCCCATGAATGCACTCCTAACCCAATTACACAAATGTGTTTCCTGCCTCTATCTTCTTTTGAATGATGTGTACTGAATTTGAGGTAGTAATTCTGCTGCTGTAATGTATAATTCATACAGCTAAACCATAGGTCTTTTCCTCCTCCCATATTCCCCCTTCACACACCATTCTATCATATATTGAAGAGTTGCCTACTGGAATTTCATGATTCTTTAATTTCATGATTCTTTAACTTTCTATATTTATAAACATGTCTAAACAGACATTTTGGTTCATCTTTATGTCTTAAGCTAGGACAAACTGAAGATGATAATCTTGTAGACGACAAAAAGTTGTAGTAGGTGGTACAAAAAATAATCTGCAGACACAAGTGGTATTGCCACAAGGGGAAAATTTTTTTGGAAAGCCCCACTCACAGCTTAATGCTGTGTTAGGAACAAGTTGGACAAGATGTTTTGATTGTTTGGAACCTCTACTTTTTTGTCCAGGACAAGTTGTTCATCTCATCCATCTCGCCCTCCTGCAAAGCTGGGTGAGTAGGACAAGATGATGTCTCAATAGTATTTGTATGTCAATATTGACAGTTGCAGGCAACCACAAGATATTGATAGGTAATTTTATGGCCCTTTATTGATATTCTCAAAATATATTTCTGTGTCAGTTGCAGGCAAGTTAAATAAACATCAAAGGAGTTACAAAACCTATGCAGTGTGTAAAATAAAAACACAGGTGTGATAAAAGAGTGAATGTTTACTTTCGAGTTGGTTGCATTTTGGGTGGCGAGGGTCTTGGAGGTTCCCTATGCGGCCTCATTGTCCTGCTCGTCCTGACAAGTTGTCTGGATGAGCAAGACAAGGAGTTCTGAACGTAGCACAAGTCCACTTGGTACTCCTGAGTTTCTGCTCAATCTTGCCATGCATGCCGAAGTGAAAACAATGTTTGCTGGGGAGTTTACCCCATCAACTAACTTAGGTTTTGTTATGCGTACATGGAGATTTAGCTCTGGTGAGTGTGGCAATACTGTAAAGAATTACTGATATTTTGTTGTTTCATAAATTGTCTTTTATTATTATGTTCATAATAACCATTCCTATTTTCATTCACGCATGAGGAGTAGCTGTAATAACTTTCTCAAACATGCGATCTACTGTTCCTAATTGTATTTGAGATATAACAATGAAATATGCATTTTATGGTGTGCTACACTACATTCACATCCATTAGCATAAGTACACACTGTGAGGACAGATTGAAACAATGTTGTTAATCCCAAAATCCTAAACCAAGAATTTCTTGCAATCTCTTGGCTCAGCTGCAAGCATACTTTTGATATACGCAAAAATTCTTACTTTTCTTGGAATTTTTGAGTAGGTTTATCCCTGAAGCAAAGGCCTTGTCAAAGATGAAATGTAAGTGAACTTTAAGATTTCTACTTGAAATGAATTAGTTATGGGTGACAATCCTATATAAAATTACATGAATCTAATATTAATTTCAGCTATTTTTATTTTCACACAACCATCCAATCTTGTAATTATTATTACTTCTCACAATTTTCAACTCTGTAATATGTGTTAATCACTTGTTATTTTCCATCCCAAATTATAAAAATGAAGGTATTGGTAATGGTTAATGGTTACAAAGCAAAATAAATGTGCTAGACATCAAAGCTCATATAGCACTATAGAAAGTAGTAGTGGTGAAAAAGGTAGAAGGGGATTAGTCATATAACAGTTCACAATAGTCTGCCATTGAAAGAGGCAAAGAGGGGTGGGGATAAAAAGGGTAAGTCAATAGGGTAAGGTAGGGATTAACAAGAATGATTAGATTAAAGTTGTCAAAGGAAGAAGTGTGGGATTCTGCAAG
>NW_020869714.1:270467-285467 GCF_003789085.1 Penaeus vannamei | reverse complement strand
TTACATAAAAGTAGATTATTATTTTTTCTATTAAACAAAAAACTAGTGTAATTCACCATATCAATATTGTTTTGTTTACTGCCTTTTGACATGATTAAGAAGCAAAAGAAAGTCAAATTAGAGTCAACAAGTACATTGCTGCGCCCATTTCTAGTTACAGATTTATCGTATCGCATCTACTGCCTAATGCCCAGATACGCACGATTGTGTCTGTGAGAGTTTTAGTTCGCATTTTTATATTGAAAGCCTTTCCCGATTATCTGGATATCCCGAAGTAATTACAACGTTAAGAACACCCAAATATGATACACATGATTTTTTCCCGCGTCAGTGAGAAAGCTGAACCGCAACACCTTTTCAAACACTAGCCGCGTTATACCTTCAAAGAGAGAATTCTTTTCCTCCGGCGACAGAAATATTCACGGTGCATAAAGGATACATTCAAGTTCGCTGACTGGAAGGTCGTGGGAGCACAATCAAGGTCATCACGCAGCGCCCCGCACCTAATCTCCCGCCCGCGGTGATGAGTTGCCGCAGAATTGGTGTTGATGGTTGCCAAGGGAAGAGATGAGAGACGGAGGGGAGGGAGCGTGTGTGACCCGAGTTTTTAGTAGGCGAGAGAGGGAGAGGGGGAGGAGGCGAGAGAGAGGGAGAGGGGGGAGGTGAGAGAGGGAGAAGGGGAGGGAGAGAGAGAGAGGCGAGAGTGGAGAGAAGAGGAAGGGCGAGATTGGAAATAAAGGGGAGATAAGAGGAGGGTGGAGAAGGGGACGGGGTGCAAATCCGCGTTGGATTTCGGTGAAATGCCAAATTCAGGGTGAAAACAGAACGGATATTAGCAAAAGAAGAACACACGGTTTTTATACGCACGTGGATAGGGGGGAAATCTCTTTGAATTTGCCTGAAATGGAAGTTGAGTTTACATTTAGAAGAGGATATATTAAAGGAAAGGGGAGACACGCACCCATGTGCACATGCACACAAACACACACACACACACAGAGGCTGGTAGGTAGGCAGACTGGTAGGTAGACAGGCAGGCAGGCTGGTAGGCAGCAAGATAGGCATGTAGACAGGCAGGCATGCATGCATGTAGGCAGTCAGATAGGCAGGCATGTAGGCAGTCAGAAATGCTACATGGCAGGCATGTAGGCAGTCAGATAGGCAGGCAGGCATGTAGACAGGCAGGCAGTCAGAGAGGCAGGCAAACAGGCATGTAGGCAGTCAGATAGGTAGCCAGGCAGGTACTTTGGCAGGTAGGTAAGTAGACAGGCAGGCAGGCAGATGCGGAGGCATGTAGGGAGGCAGGCAGGTATGTGGGCGTGTAGGCAGGCAGATAGGCCGCCAGGCTTGTAGGCAGGCAGGCAGGTAGGCAGTCATATAGGCAGGTATGAAAGCATACAGATAGGCAGGCAAGCATGTAGGCAGGCAGGCAGGCAGGCAGATAGGCAGAAGGAGGAGAGAGTGATAATCTGAAATGGGACAAATAATAAAAAAAAATGTAAGCAGAAGTGCAAATGAAAATACACAATTGAAAGAACGACGTTGAGCGTAAAAAGAGAAATATGTGGAGCACTAGAGGGAAGGCATGTCGCTAGCCCAGTGAGAGTGAAATACCAAAGGAAAGGGGTTTAAATTACAGAGGAAAAGCCTGACTGGGGGAAACCTTTAAGGGAGAGGGGATACACTGATGACTGAGGGGGAGTAATGATAGCGCGGTGAGAATGCCGTGAAGGTGACTGGAGCCGCAGTAGTGTATGAGGGGGGGGGGGGAGCGGTGTAAGACGAGGGAAGCCACTAAGACACGGA
This sequence comes from Penaeus vannamei, assembly GCF_003789085.1. NCBI lineage: Eukaryota > Metazoa > Arthropoda > Malacostraca > Decapoda > Penaeidae > Penaeus > Penaeus vannamei. Next base: position 283,661 of record NW_020869714.1, on the reverse strand, counting down.
GAAAATTTCGGTGGGAGAAATAGATAGCGTGGTGTCTGGGGCCCTCGGAGAGAATTGAGGACTTTTGGATGGCGAGGGGACTTGCTGTGTTGTGCAGTTGCAGTGTTCAAGGTTAGGGGAAGCATTAAAACACGGTGCCTGCTTTTATAAGGTGAGGGGAGTTACTGAGAGATTTGTGTAAAGACACGGGAACCAGTTTTGTAGGAAGAGTGCATGGTTAGAGGTCGTGTAGCCTGGAAAGAACTTTCACGGGGTTAAAAGGAAATAAAGTTACTATGATATATATCACAGTAACGTAGTGATGAACAGTAAAGTCATCAGTTTTAAGGCTAAGACTGAAGAGAAATGTAAGCAGCTTGAAAATTAAGCCATCGGAAGATTCGGGTGATGTAATGGTACCTTGAAAGAAGCACTTGGCGGAAATCTGGAAGGGATTAAGTGGAAAGGCAGGGGAGGGAGCGGCAGCGCAGGAGGAATCTTTGACGGTGTTAAGGAGTGAGGGACCCTCAGATAGATGAGGGGAACCTTGTGAGGTGAAGGAGGATTTTTTGAAAGCGAGGGACGCTGAGAGAGGTTGTGAGAGCATGGAGTGTTTTTATATTGTAAATTGTCGTTTCATTTCTTTTGTTTATTTTGGGTGGTAATTTTTTTCGTTGTTGTAAGCTGAAGGATAAAGTTTTTGGAGCAAGAAATTCAGGGATTTTCTGTGGCAGACCTTTTACAAATTCTAGGCGGACTTTATATTTTTGCCCGCAAGGTATTCCTACCTTTAAAAGTATATCCCGGAAAAATAAAATAATATGACATGAAATTAATTCATTACTGATGCATTGTGCGGCGATCCGTGCAGTCTGTTTACGGCAAGTTTTCTGGTCCTAGTAAAGGGATTAATCAAAGGGCACTGGAGAGGTAGGGGCCAGTTCAGGTAATGAGAAACGCACACACTAGGTTGCCGTGATCCAGCGGCGAGAGTCCCAAGTGGTATTCAATAAAGGACTTTGAAGTGAGACCGTTGAGCGGTGCAGATATTCACTCCGACAGCCGCCAAAAAACGAGCGCGCTCGCCGAGAGCATTGGAAACGCGAGGGCTGGGACATGTTAGACATTTACGGCCAGTCGCCTGTAAACCTCCATGACCTTCGGCCCCTCCTCTCCCTCCTCTCCCTCCTCTCTCGCCTCCCTCCCTCCCTCGCCTCCCTCCCTCCGCACATCCCCTCGCGGCAGACCCGGACCCAGGCAACGGCGACGCACACAGGGAGGGCGAGCTCTCGGCGCAACGGCCCTCTTGGACGCCGTGGCTAAATCTTCACGTGGTTTAGTGGACGCCGTAACGAGGAGCCATAGATCCACCACGGCTCACCAGGGCAGTTGCCACGCCTCTCACGGGCCCGCCTCCCCCTCGCCCTTCCCTCCCCCCTCCCTATTCTCCCCTGTCGTCTGAGTCATCCTCTTACACGCGCTCACAAATACACACGTGCAGTAGATGTTCCCAACCGCTCGGGGAAGAACGGAAACGTAGACAAACGCTCTTCTAAACATGCTAATATATTATTATAGTATTCGATTCTAATCACACACACAGAACACACAGAGAGCCAGCTGATGCGTTCGGTGGGTGGTGTAGGCGGCGAGGCAACACAACTAACTGGAGTGGTGATGAAGACTGAGGTGAGAGGGAGGGGTGTGGGTGTGCGGGGGGCGAGGGGATAGAGGGAGTGAGGGGATAGAAGAGATTTTGCGGTTGAGCCTGGTTGTGCCGTGGCGGGCGAAGGGGAGGGCGGATTTATGTGCAAGCTACATAATATCCGCTGCATTTGGTCGAAACGTTTGTTTATTTATTTTTTAGATGGGGGAACTGCTTCTCAAAATGATAGTATAATATTAGTAGTATTGTAAACGAGACGGGACGACGGTATGTGGTAATAAACGTTAAGATATAGTGGATGTTATTGTCATGTTGGCCTCTAGTGTTACCGCGTGCTTACAGTTCAGCCACCGCACTTAACGACGAGTCCTACCTGGCAACGGCCGCCAGAAGAGACGTGTGGCTCCGCAACCTCTTTGAAAGGCCTCCCGCCTCATTCAGGTTACGAGTCCACTGCCCCGCCGTTTGTTTTGCAGATGGATGGGCCGGCTGGGAAGTCACTTAAAACGATCGACCTGCATCTTGTGTCGGGTGTCACGGAAATTATATCGTCGCCTTTATTGCTGAATATCGCCACGTGCCATTCGACCAAGTGACGAGTTGGCGTGACCAAGTTTCCCCCCGAGCGAGCCCTAACGCGGAAAAAGGATGGCGGGTCACGGGCCCGTAGACGCGGCTAATGATCGATGGGCGGCCGTTCACTCGGGCGTTCCCGACGGTTTATTAGTTATTTAACTTGCGACGATTACGGTCAAAATTAATGGTTGGGTTCAGGGATCAGTTGGGTAGAATTTGATGGCGAGTAGATTTAGAGTAATGAATGGAAATTTAGATTGATGAGGTTGGAGTATGGGTAAATCTATAGGTAGGTCAGGGTAGATCATGAGTAGATATGAGGTAAAGAGTTGTAACTGGATAGAATTTGGGGATATTTTAAAGTTAATGGGGGTAGAATATTGAGATTTTGGGGTAGATTTAAGGAAAATTCCTTGCTTGGAATAAGTAGACTTCATAAATAGGGAGATGAAGGTAGATTAAAACTGATAAAACTAAGGACTGAGGTTTGCATTCTCTGAGCGCTTCGTAGTTTAGGCAGTGATTAATTGGCTAGGATGAGAGAGGACCGGTGGCATCCGTGGTTACCTGATTGCTGTCTGGTATTCATAGCTGTCACAACGCATATTCGTCCGTGGCTGATGTCACTTTCGGGTTTGCTACAACGATATGTTTCAGCCGTTTGTTAAAAGTGAAAGTAATGTCTAGTGATTTTATGTTCGCATTTGTTTTAAGTCGTCTTGAAAAGGCGCGATGCTAATGTTCGTGGTGGTGCAAGTGATTAGCATATTTAAGGTGTCGAAGGTCAAGTACAGGTGAGGGCGAGGCCCCAGGGATGCATCGGTGAACCTCGGGAAAGGTAGGAGGCAGGCTATTTACATCGCGTTAACGACTAAGTGTAAAATGTTCGGTATCCTGCTCTTCCAGTTGGATCGTAGGGAGCAGGAAAAAGAACATTTAATGAATGGCCGTTAAGCAGATGTAAATATACCTCCTACCTTTCCCGGGGTCCACGTCGAGCTTGTACAGCGAACAGGTGATTTAATTACGCTAAACTGGTATGATCTTGGACTCGTCTGGGATTTTGTGCTATAGGGGTGGGGAGGGAGAGTTTGACATGGTGCATAATGCAAAGCCTCTTGCCACTGTTGGTCCCGCAGGCGGCCAGTGTGGGGAGAGGAGGCAAGGGCGGCGTTGCTCCACGTTCATCACAGCGCAAGTGGCACACATTAACGCTCACTCGCCTCTCCTACCTGTTAATGAATCGTAACTTTTATCCTCTTCCAGTTACGCCTTCTCCCACTTCTTCCCCTTCTCCTATTCTTCTTCCTACTTTTTCAGTTACGCTTTCTCCTCCCTTCCTTCTTTACCCGCTCCCTTTCCTTGTCTCTTTCTCTTCCACCTGTTCTGCCTCTCTCCTTTTCACGCTTCTTTCCCCTCTCCCTTTCCTCCACTCCCCCCTAATTCTCACCCTCACTACTCTTCTTCTTCCTTCATACACCTCTTACCCTCACCTCCTTCTCTTATTCTTTCCTCTTCCTCCTCTTCCCTCTCTTTTTCCTGTTCCCCGTCTTCCACCCACCTTCATCTCTTGTTCTCCCTCTCTTCTTCCTCTTTTGCTCCCCTCCCATGTCATGGATCTGCAAGAGACGCGAACACTGGGCATTTATGAGCCTATTGACGTGAGCCAGACAGGTGGTAGGGTGGATGGGTGGGGAGATGGGGGGGGGGTAGAGATCAATATCCCTGGACCATGGTAGCCGAGTTATAGAGGAGGTTGTTGTTGTTTTATCTGGCGTTGTTGTTCCAGCTAATGTTGTAGCGTGTATTGCTGCATGGCTGCTATCGATTACCTCCCTACTTTACCTTTTCCTCGACCTTCCGTCACTGTTTACAAAGACGTGTGTGTCTTTCTTTGTCTGCATTTCCTTTTTCGTTATTCGAGTCTCCCTCTCACACGGGTGGCCCCCATGCGCGCATTAGCTGTTATTCTTCCATGTAGTGCTTTCCAGGGGCCGGATTCACGAACGCGCTTGCGAGGGTAAAATCGATTGTTAATACAGTTGTTACGGTAAACAGACAGTGGTAGTATTCATTAATAACTTGCCATCGACATTACCATGGTAAATTTAACCACTGGTCGGAGCACTGGTAAGTCCGATGGTAATTTCTGGGAAGACGATGTCATCACGTGTTATCTCGTCTAAAAATCAATATTTAAGCAAAGTTTTTGGTTTGTTTTAATAACTGTTATTATTGCAATGATGGCAAGCATATATTGCAAAAAGTCATGATGTAGAAATCCAAATTCCGCATAAGACGAGCAGTAATAACGTCCACCCAAATTTTCGTAATTATAGGTAGACATAGGCCTATATGAGAATATAAAAGATATACGGAATCGATAGATCAGTGAATTATAGCATTCTTCTCGAGCAGCATTATTACAGATTAAAAAAAAAAAACTTATTGATACATAAACTAGCAATAGAAACATTAAACGGGTATAGCAGCTTCTGTGTCTGTCGCCATTGTGGCAAAAGACAAACTAATGATTACTTAGGATTATTTCCCTTGGCAATAAAAGGCAATTAATATAAGGATGTTTGTTTCAGTTCTTGTTTGTTAAAGATGAGAAATAAGTAAATTAATGAATGAAAACTGGACTCATTCTGTGGTTGACGGTAAGTAATATGTATTAACTCGGTCCGTGTATGAGTGTCTGCACTGGGTCTTATTGTGACGATAAATAGCCAGGGAAGTCTTTTAACTTGATGGTTTTAATTAAGCAAATTAAAAAAACGCGCTTTTGCGTCGAGCTTTGTCTACATGTTATGTGATTGGCCGAAGGAGTCAATGGAATTATGTATGATGCTCGCTGATTGGCGGAATTGCTTTACAAGAGCCATCTGTTGGCTACCATTAGAACGCGTCAGTTACTATTGGGACTCTCATCATCTCTTCGTGAAACCCACATTACTATCGCTGGTAAACGCGATGGTAACCGACCGAGGATAAATACATTACGGGCGTATGGTAGTGATCCGGCCTCTGCATGCCCCCCCCCCCTCCTTTCCATCACTTTCATCCATCAAATATTTGTGTCCAACCCACGCAAGCCCTTTTCTCCCAGGTGGGTCTCCCTCTCCTACCCGTCTACATGATTTACCAACGTCCCTCACCTCTTCCCCTCCTCCGCTTTCATCCCAAGGGGAAGTGCTGTCACGTGCTGGGCCAACCATGACACCAGGTGTTCGCTTGTAGGGTGTAGCCGTGCAGGTAGAGAGGGGGGCGGGAGAGTGGTATAGAGGGAGAGAGCATTGGGTGGAGCTTAGAATAGAAGAGGAGTAAACGCAGTGTTGAGTAAATGGGAAGGAGAGAGAACGAAACAAGCTAGGTTTCCTGTAACCAACTTTCCCCTCTTTTGGCTTGCCGTTACGGCAGTGGCAAGGTGTTGCTTGGTGAGCGGCCGAGCGAGCGATCTGTTGGTTTCAGATCCAGATCGCGTCACTTCGCTCTCCCCTCCTCCAACATCAAATGGCTCGAGAGACTCATGGCTTTAACCACTGTTGCTGTTGCAGTGGCTTTGCTCCCCTCGTTGGCGATGGACCTGATATCCTTCGAGGGTGAAAAGGAGTTGATGTCTGTCGCACCGCTTAAAGTTGTTTGTTGCAACGGTAGAACTAGATCTAGTTTTGTCATATTTCAGTCAATATGATTTTGTTCCGTGATCGACGGTCCACGAAAGAGCTCTTCCCTATATTGACTCGTGGTATCGATAGGCTTCCGTTCAGTGTCAGTAGGCGAGTCGTATCTGCTTCCAGCATTTTAGTTTCCGGTGTGCCATTGATCTCGATTCATAGGCCTATGAGTTGGATGTTTGCGTACTGTTGAACACAGTGAATGTCCGCGCTGCAAAAGATTTCGGAATATTGAGACGTGCTTGCTCGGGGTCGAGTTTTCGGGTGCTCGGGCCTGCCTCATTTGCATATTATTAGTTTGTCTCTGATATGGCATACGCCAAAATGGCTCCTTTTTGACTGGCTGGTTGAAGCTAGGTTTTCCACCTTTTTTCCACCTCATTTTCCTCGACGCCACTATTACATTAGTGCGAGTGCTCACAGGCTCCCGAAAATGCACTGTATGTATATGGAGGGACGGACAACTAAACTGCACGCACAAATGAATATTGGAATCCATTAATATCGCTCGACAATATGGCGAAACGACAAAGGAAAGAAAAGGGTGGCATTTTTTGGAAAGCTTTCCGGGTGTAGCAGCTTTAAGGCTGACTTCCATGTTAATGCGAACCCGCATTCACATTTACTTTTAATTCTGATGATTTTACTTTTTCGAAATAGCAAAACGAACTCATAACTTGATCATGTCGGTCCAAGTTCTGCTGTTGCTTTTGTGAATACGCGTGCTTCAGCAGATTATAGCCAGGAAACATGTCATTGTTAATTATTTTTCCTGTTTGTATGTCGCGTTTGATGACAATCAAATTGATTATCAAAGCACAGAGCACTCCAGTATTTTTGCAATTATTGGCCATCGTTGATAACTTGTCCATGTTGTGTATTATATCTATGTCTATCTTCATGTCATTCTGTCTGTTCGTCTGTCTGTCCACTCTCTGTTGCTAAAAACTATAATATGCCAACATGCAGTACTAGGCTGCCGACAGCACATAACATGCTTTTTTTCACACAGGTATTCCGCGTGCTCACACACACATGTATGTGTATGAGTATGTATGTGTGTATATATGTGCATGTGGATGTGTGCGGTTGTTTCTAAATGTTTGTGAAAGTAGGCGTATCTGTGCGTGCTGTTGTATAGTTATGATATATAGCATGTATAAAGCATTATTGAGGAAAGAAAATACATCCTTATAGATTTGTAAAGTGAAAAGCAAGACAAAGTATTTTTTACAATTCCCGGAACTGCCTGAGCCCACACATTTTCTTCCCATCGCGTTGAAAATAGACGCTCTTAAACATCAGCAGCTTCTAATGCGGGGCTGGCACAAGTGTAAGCCGTGCTACTGTACAAGGCACCAGACTGACGATAATACATATTCTTAGCTGTTTGTGTACTTTAGTCGCACTATTGCCAGATCATCTTGTCCTTGACCATAAGTCATTTTCTCACCACCGCTTAATTGGGAACGTACCCTGTGACCTCTCGCTACCGCTTTCGCTGTTTACATATCAAATATGATCATCGTTTTTAACTCATAAAGCTGTTTTTTTTGTTGTTCCCAAAGTATCATCTCTCTCAATTAGGTAAATGTGGACGGATAGCGTTACATATTGATGGAAAGTCCGAAACGTATATATGAGTGTGTGTGTGTTATAAGCGAGGTATCCTAACGCTGAAAGGCGAGCTGTCAGGTAACGAAACTTCATAAAGTGCTTTAGCCAAAGAATTTTTAAAAAACATTCAGACTTTTTCTTGGACATCTGTCCCTCAACGCGTCAGTGGAATTTCAACTTTTAAGCACGAGGAGTGATGGTTTCTGCTCGCCTTTATTCTCTTCGTTTCTCTCTGCCTGTCTCCAAGGAACGGCCATGCTTGCTTTAATCACTCGCCGCCGCTGAGACCGATCCAGACGGTCCTTCTCGCCGTGCGCTTTGATCGTCGCAATACGGTGCCGGGTTCGAGCTTCGGAGCTGAATTTGAATAAGATGGTTATTGACGCGAGAATGATGCCCTCGCGTTGGCTGGCGCTGGCTGATCAGCTCTGGCTACTTTATTCCGCTTCTTTCTTCTCTTCCTCTTGTCATTCAACACGCTTCGTCTTCTTTACCGTTTACTTCTCTTTCTTCTTCGTTGTCGTTGTCATCATCATCATCATCATCATCATCATCATCATCATCATCATCATCATCATCATCATCATCATCATCATCATCATTATCATCCCTTTCATCTTCCTCTTCTACCTCTTCTCACACTTCCTATTCTTCTTCTTCTTTTTCTTCTTCATTTTCTTCCTCTTCTTCAGTTCCTTTTTCGTCTTCTTCTTCTCTCTTCTCTTCTCCTTCTCCTTCTTCTTCTTCTTCTCTTCTTCTTTTTCTTCTCTTCTTCTTCTCTTCTTCTCCTCTCTCTTCTCCTTCTCCTTCTCTCTCCTCCTCCTCCTCCTCCTCCTTCTTCTTCTTCCTTCTTCTTTTCTTCTCTTCTTCTTCTTCTTCTTCTTCTCTTCTTCTTCTTCTCTCTTCTTCTTCTTCTCCTCTCTCCTCCTCCTCCTCCTCCTCCTCCTCCTCCTCCTCCTCCTCTTCTCTTTTCATCTCATTTAGCCTTTATCTGTGAACGCTGAAAGGAGGAAAAGTTCCGCCGATTATCATACATCAGCTTTCGTAATTAATTTGAGAGGGAATCTGGAAGTAGTCTCCAGATGGTAAGGAAATTACGTTTTTTTATTATTATTATTTTTTTTTAATACTTTCCTTTTTTGTTCTGCTTCCCCCTTCCCCTTTTATTTTCTTTGTCCCCTCCCCCTTCCCCCTTTTATTTTTCTTTGTCCCCTCTTCCTTTTTTTGCCTTGCTTTTACCTTCGAAATGAACGAGAAATGAACGAGAAAGGAAGCCGCGAGGTGGACATACATTGGCCAACTTTGGGTCTGTCCCTCCGGCTCGGGCGTTGCGGGGCGTCCTCCAGTTGCGTTTGTTTGTTTATTTGTTTGCGTTTGTAGTTGGGATTTTGTGTTTTGTGTGTATTAATTCTTGCTATTATGATCCTTATTGATCTTGTTGTTGTTGTTGTTATTATGGTGATTGTGGACATTATCATATTTTCATCGTTTTTGTCATTATCATGAATATAATGATAATAATGGTAGTATCTATTATTATTATTATTTATTTTATTATTGTTTTTGTTGTTATTATTATCATCTCATCTTTATTATTATTATTATTATTATTGTTATTATTGTTTATTATTATTATTATTATTATTATTATTATTATTATTATTACATTATTATTATTGTAGTGGTAGTAGTAGTATTGTTATTATTATTATAATGAACATTATTGTTGTTGTTGCCTCTGTTATGTTAATGTCGAACAGTACTTCCGGATCGAGGCTCTTCCCGCCTACTGCCGAGTAAGCGTCTTAGGTTGCTCCCCCCTCCCTCCCTCCCTCCCTCCCTCCAGCTATTGTTCCTCTCCTTATCTCTTTCATTGCTCAGTCAATTTTCCGTGTCGCAGACTTTGTGTAAATTTCATTACGCGCAAACTTCATTCGCGGCGTGATCGACGAGCCGACGAGCCTTGAGGACTGGCTGAGTGATGTGCGCCTGGTTTCTCGTTTTTTTCTCTCGGTGTTGCGTTTTATTTTTCCCCCAATCTCAGTTTTTACCTCCCGCTTTGTCTTTTCTTGCTTTTTCCCTTTTCTCTGTCTGTCTTCTCTCTCTCTTCTGTCTGTCTGTCTGTCTCTCTCTCTCTCTCTCTCTCTCTCTTCTCTCTCTCTCTCTCTCTCTCTCTCTCTCTCTCTCTCTCTCTCTCTCTCTCTCTCTCTCTCTCCCTCTCCTCTCCCTCTCCCTCTCCTCTCTCTCTCCCTCTCCTCTCTCCCTCTCTCCCTCTCTCTCCTCTCTCCTCTGTCCCTCTCTCCTCCCTCGAAGTTGCGTGCATGCTAGCGTCAGCCTAGGCGGGCGCAGGACCCCCCCCCCCCCCCCCGACGGCATCCCGGTCTGGACCGGGATGTCGCAGAGCTCGCGGCTGCTGTTCCGCCGTAGAGGAAAATGATGGAAGCGTAAAATAGGATGTTTTAGGCGCCAAGTTAAATATGCAATTTATATGCTGACAGTCATGTCGGATATTACACTATTTTGAATTGTGTGATGGCGGAGGTTTGTTTAGTTTGTTCGCGAAACTCTGCTAGCGTCAGCCTTTTGTCGCAGACGTAGAGGAAAATGAAGCGTAAAATAGGATGTTTAGGCGCCAAGTTAAATATGCAATTTATATGCTGACAGTCATGTCGGATATTACACTATTTTGAATTGTGTGATGGCGGAGGTTTGTTCGCGGGGAATAGTGCTTGTTTTCCATAAAACAGGAGAGGAAGACGAAACCTATCGGGTGGTTATATTTGCGTGTGTTTGCTTGTTTGTGTGTACTTTTTGCGTCCTCTGTGTGTGCGCGTGCCTCGGTCCTTGTAAAGTTCAAGTATATGCAAATAGGATTCTGGAAATCGCTAAGTTGATGCGCAGTACAGCGGATTGAGAAAAGTCCTCGGTGATCAGTTAGATAAGGAATGGAAATAGAATCGGTGGACCGTCTGACACCAGCTTTCAATTAAGATTCCTTCTAATGGTAGATCCCCAACCGGAGTTGCGAATTTATGACTTGTGACCGAGGCGGCCCTTTAACACACCTTTCGCCGGGATCGTTTGGACTCTGCAGGATGTTGACCGAGGCGGCTTTATCTCCGGCCGCTCAGGCAAATGCACAGAAAGATCCGCGATGAAGGGTTGAACACACATTGTCTAAAAGTGTTCACGCTCTAGTTTGTTCAGTTAATGCGGGCGGCTTCACTTTTCTGTTTGCTTAACAATGCCACTGCTTTTGGGCTGTTTGCGTTCCATTTCATTTATTTTTTTTGCGATTTGATCTGTTTTTGAAAAGAATTGTAATGGCTTTTATTGCGTGAAGTAGGTAGATTTGCGGATTAATGTCTCAGATTGTGCTTTGCAATAGTGATTCGGGATTAATATCCAAATTGATGGGATTGTTGCTTGGATTCAAGGTGTGTGCATCGATGGAATCCCTCGTTCTTTTGTATTAAAGGTGCACATCTATTTGTCAATTATCTAACAATTCTCATCACCCACTTGCGACTCGTCTTCAGTCTTCACCTACCCGCAAGCGCGTCTTCGCCTTGATTAGGGAATGGGGCTATTGCAGATTTGTCACTTTATTTGCGTGATAGGCCACTTGTCCCACTGTAATAAAGTGATTAAATAAACGAAAATGTTAATCTAGTGAACATGTTTCGCACTTGATTGAATATGAATACGCGGCAACCCTTATCTTCGAAAGGGGTTCTCTCGATTTCATTGGGGTTCAGTGATCGTCCTTATGAAAAAGAGGAACCTACAATAGACTGTATCACGATTAAGAACTGCGGCGAAAGAGATGAGTAGAAAGACAAAAAAAAAGTAAGGGAAAAGAAAAAAGGGCTGTAAATAAAATCCCGGTGCGAAAGTAAAGAGTGATAGAGGCTGTTAAGGAAATGTATGGGGCCGTCCGTCAATTAAGGGGGATAGTCAGCGCGTGTAAGATGCGCCCCTTTAAACAAAAAGTTTTAAAAGAGAAACAAAAGGCAGGCAGAGAGAGAGAGAGAGAGAGAGAGAGAGAGAGAGAGAGAGAGAGAGAGAGAGAGAGAGAGAGAGAGAGAGAGAGAGAGAGAGAGAGAGAGAGAGAGAGAGGTAGAGAGAGAGAAAAGAGAGAAAGAGAGTTGGAGAATTTGGGAGAGAGAGAGAGTTGGGGAAAGAGTTAGGGAAAGGATGAAAGAGACCGACAAATCGACAGACAGACAGATTTACAGATTGACAGATAGACAGACAGTTTGACAGAGAGATTGACAGGTAGACAAATTGACAGCAGATAGACAGACAGAGACAGAGGAGGCAGCGAGGAAAGAGAAAGAAAGAGAAAGAGATGAAGCAAGACGGTACACAATGCAAATAACCACACGTGCAACTTTATCTCGTTCCTGCGGCCATGCGGGTTGTTTGGTGAACTCTGTCGCTGGTGGATTTTTCTCCCAGTATTTGTGAATCATTTATTTTAAAACCAGCCCTGAAGTCTCGGCAGGCCATTCACAGCCACCGCTGCTCTGTCTTGTTTGTTACCGTTTATTGAATGTTGTATGGGGGAACGAAGGAGTGTTCCCTGGCGTTCCTTTTTATTTTTTTGTTTCCTTTTCATTTTCGTTGTTTTTCTGGTGTAGAGAATGGTTGCTCGTTCTGTGTCTGCACCTTCATGGGTGTGGATTGTGTATTTATTGAGGTCGTGCTGTATATCCAAAGCTAAGTGTTTGTTATTTTAGAAACGTCATGAGCGAACCCAGTGCTGATAATGCTTCAGTTTATATACCGTATGTATTTGCAGTATATATCTGTCTATATATGATATATATATATATATATATGTATATAATATATATATATAATTATATGCATATATACGCGCGCGCGCGCACACACACACACACACACACACACACACACACACACACACACACACTATTCGTTAGGAAGTAGTCCTCCAAAAGGTGCATTTTTATCTTTTTATTCAGTCTTGTCTTCACCGATTTTGAATTATTTTCTCATAGATTTGTAATGTCTGTCTAGATATAGCATATTTGCTAGTATAAGCTGACTTCGACCCTCTGAGCACGAACGAAAGCTAAGCGAAAGATAGACAGGCTCAGGCAGTTTTGTCACGGAGTGCCAGTGTGCGAGGTGAAAGCAGAAGTGGACAGGAGTGCCACGGGCTGGGAAGGAGTTGGAGAGAGGGGGGGACTTAGGGAGGTTGGGGAGCATTTAGGTGCGGGTGTGGCGGAGGGGGGAGATGAAGAAAAGGAAAAAGAGAAGGTCGTGGAAGAGTAGATAGGGAAAGGGAAGTGAGCTTCAAAGCATTGTAAACTGTAATAGGTAGGTGGATGGAGACACATAGACAGAGAGATAAACAGACATAGATATAGGAGAAACCGAAAAAAACAAGCAAAGGAGAGGGGGGTGCGGGCGAGGGGCCGGAAGTATGAAAGAAGGGAGAGACGTGGTGATTAAGGTATAATTACCCTCGTTGGCAACTGCAGCACCATGGGGTCGTGTTGTCCCGTCTTTTTGTTTTGTTTTTCGTTTCATTTTTCTGAAAAATAACTTTGTGTTATTGAATAAGTGTTTGTCTTATTCTTACCTCCAGAAAAGCGAGGGATGAGGTGTTTTGAAGTGAGACGCCGTTGAAATAATGTATATGTG
>NW_020869714.1:262967-265467 GCF_003789085.1 Penaeus vannamei | reverse complement strand
ACACACACACGCACGCACGCACGCACGCACGCACGCACGCACGCACGCACGCACGCACGCACGCACACACACACACACACACACACACACACACACACACACACACACACACACACACACACACACACTCACTCACTCACTCACTCACTCACCACTCACTCACTCACTCACTCACACTCACTCACTCACTCACTCACTCACTCACTCACTCACTCACTCACTCACTCACTCACACACACACACCACACACTCGCACACACTCACTCACTCACTCACACACACACACACACTCACTCACTCACTCACACTCACACACACTTCACACACACACACTCACACACTCACTCACACTCACTCACTCACTCACTCACTCACTCACACCACACTTACAGTACACACACACACAAACACACACACACTCACACTCACACACACACATATATGTGGGGTTATTAGTACATATGAATGTATTCGAGTACTTTCAGTATTTTTGTTTGTTCATTATGCTAATTTCTTGCATCGTTGAAAGTGTGTCTAAACCAAAATGAAAACACGAGGCGACCGTTTGGCTAGAATTAATGTTGATTATACATAGCAAGTGAAATGATTAACATGACGAATCCCCGGCGTATTCAAATGAATGGCGGTGACATTGCAAACATGCAAATGTCTTGAAAGAAGGTTCTGTATATTTTTTAAAGCAAACAAAAATATTTTTATTTATTTTTGGAGGCAAGGCTTTGCTGCTATCGAGTTCCGGAGAGAAAGAGAGAATGTAAAAGGAGAGATAATAATAAAAAAAAGGAGAGAGGGAGGAAAGAGAGTAGAGAAGATAGAGAAAAACTAGGAGAAAGGGGAGAGAGGGGCGAGGAGAAAGAAGGGAAAGAGGAGCGAGTGTAGAGGGGAAATGGAAGAGGAGAAGAAGGGAGGCAGGAGAAAGAAGGAATGAGAGAGAGATGGAAGATGGAGAGAGACGAGATAGACGGAGGGAAGAGGGGAGTTAGCTAGATAGATAGATAGATAGGGATAGAGATAAAGATAGAAATAAGGTATAAGTATAGGGATGGGGATAGATATATTTATTGAGAAGCAGCGCGCGGGTCTACCGGAACACAGTTCAGGGAAAGCGCATTTTTGATCACTGCGTTCTGAGCCGAGCCATTTCGCGCGTGAGGGAGCCCCCGCGCGTGCCCCAGCGACGGCGAAGAGACCGCGCTCGGTGGTGCGTGTCATTCGCCGATTACGCCCGCGCCGGAATCAGGTGAAATACGCCCGCGGCCGGCAGAATATTCGTAATCTTCCAAGGCTCTCAGGCGTCGCCGGCCCCCCGAGGCTGAGCGGCGTGGCACGGCAACTTCGTGATTGCTTGCTCTTCCATGCGCGGCGTCGCTCGGCTGCCGGCGCGGAGGAGCTCGGGGGAACCGAAAAAAGGGGAAAACAAACTCGCAGGAACTTGGATGTGAAAAGATGGCGAGTCAAACACAGGGATTGCAATTCATGGCTCGGGGGAACAGTGGCCAAAGTGGGAAAAATGGACGGCGAGATTAAAGCCGAAACATCTGCAGTTTCAAACTTCTTGAATACTTATGGACCTGCATCTCCCCCCCTCCCCATCACTTCCCCTCCTACGGTTATCCTTCATTCATCATTCTACTTCTGTTTGCTTCTCTTTTCGTGTTTGACTTCCTCCGTTTATATTCATCTCTCATTCTCCCCCACGCTCTCTCTCTCTCTCTCTCTCTCTCTCTCTCTCTCTCTCTCTCTCTCTCTCTCTCTCTCTCTCTCTCTCTCTCTCTCTCTCTCTCTCTCTCTCTCTCTCTCTCTCTCTCTCTCCTCTCTCTCTCTCTCTCCTCTCTCTTCCTCTCTTCCTCTCTTCTTTCTCTTCTTTCTCTTTCTCTTCTCCCTCCCTCCCTCCCTCCCTCCCTCTCCTCCCTCTATTTCCCTCTCTCCACCCTCTACCTCTCTCCACCTCACCCTCCTTCTCTCCTCCTGCCCTCCTTTCTTACTTCCTTCCCTCCCCCCTCTCTTTCCCTTACCCTCAACCTCTCCCTGTGTACCTCCTTCATGTTTCCCTTTTCCTCTTCCTATCCATTCCCTGCCTATTCCCGTCCCCGTCCCTCCCTTCCACGGCCTCCCCCTCGAGCCAGTCAGTGCCCTCGCGACGCGGCCTTTCACCAGGCCACATTAATCCCCCGAAATCGAGGCGCGCGGCCGGGGTGGGCCTCCGCCGCGGTCCACGAGGCGCAGAGTGGCGTAAGGGATTACTCCGTCGTTAAAATAAGAGCCGGACCCTTCAGCGCCGCCGCTGATGGCCGTGTGGACCTGCAGGGGGCGTGGATACTGGGGAAAGGGGAGAGGCGGCCTGCTGGGAGGGCGGAAGGGGGAGGGGGAAAGGGGGACGGGTGGCGGAGGGGTTTAGCTCCATGACCCGAGGAAATGACTGAAAAATAGATTAAAAGAATTAATCACTCGTCGCCCGTTGCAGGGCTTAATTAGCTTA
>NW_020869714.1:247967-255467 GCF_003789085.1 Penaeus vannamei | reverse complement strand
TTCGGCCTTATTTCATTCGCCTGCTCCCTCGTTCACTCGCCTGCCCACCAACACGCCCTTTTGGTGTCGATGTGTGTTTTCTTTGGTTTTTCTCACTGGCACCCCTCTACAGTTCGTGCGTTGGCCTGTAGATTTTTTTGTGTTGGGGTCGTATCTATATCCATACTCACTGTTTGCAGATTTCCTCGCCAGTATCCACGATAGTATATCTATTCCCCGACAAGGTCCCTCTTCCCACTCCATTATCCTTGTCATCACAACACCCATGTCCTCACTCTCCGTATCCCCTTCCCTCTCCTTTGTCTGCGCCCGCACTCTCACTCCATACACAAGCACGCCCCTAACGCTTCTGCCACAATTAATCTCCCTCTCACCACGCGCAGTTGAACCTTGCTCGCCTCTCAGCATCAACTCACGTTCATGGCGTGGGCAGGTCGCAGCTGCGGCTTCTGACGCCACCGGGGCCTCGCCTGGCTCCTCGCTGAACATTGACGGGCGGGTCATGGGCGGACTGAATTGGCCGGATGAAAATGTCGGCTGGGATGAAATGGCTGGGCCGTGTGATTTATATACGAATGTCCGAAGGCGACCGGTTGGAGGGACGTGGCGGATGCATATCGGATTCGCAATCGATCTGAGATTTCGAGGCTTGGACTGGGGGCTGGTTGGAGGTCGGGAGGACTTACTGCAGGTGTGGTAGATATAGCGAATCGGTTCGTGAACCGGCTCTGCACATGAAGATTTTTTTTAACCAAATAAGAGCTATGATTTACATTCAGATTAGATTGAGATCGAGTAAAAGCGCCAAGGTTGAGAATGCAAATAACGATTTTGTAATATGTAGTGTGTTTACAAAGAATGTTGTCCGGTGACATCCCCACACCAGCTGCTTCCCTCCTCTCTTTCTCCCTCCCTTCCTCCCTTCCTCTCTCTCCATCCATTACCACCTCTCTCTACCTCCCCCCCCTCTTTCCTCTCCCGCACTCCCCCTTCTGAACCTCTTTTTACTCGGGTTATCGCAGTCAACGTTGCATCCTTGTGTCGCCTACGGGTGCTTTAAAAGGGCTTAGAGAGTGGGGAGGTTAATTGTTCCTGACAAACGTCGAGAGAGGGTGAAGCCAAGCCAGAAGCAAGCTGAGGAGGAGGCTGGATGGAAAGAGAAGACGCAAGGAAGGACCAAACAAAAGCAAAAAACAGGGAAAGCGAAAAAGAGTAATTTAAGAAAGTCCACGGTAAAGTGAGGGATGCGGGGAGACTTGGAGCAGACTACGACAGATAAAGAGAGAGACTTGGGGACAAAGGACCGGCGAGGGCGAGAGCGTGTGAGGGCAGATGGTGCTTTGGGAATTGTACACCCTGTCAAAGAATGCCCGAGAGTTGTCATGGAAAGGGAAGGAGAGGCAGAGGTGGAGATGGGGAGCCGGAGAACCGACGGCGCAGTAAGAGAGCAAGTAGCGGGAGGTGAAGGTCGACTAAGTAGAGGAAGCGACTCTTGAAATTATCTTGCAAGCGGAATGAGGGTGCTTCAGCTGGCTTTTCCGGACGGTAAACGTGGGTCTTCGTGAGAGAACATCGGTGCCCTGAAATAACAAGTGGTAGATTTCAAAGTAAGGCTTGATAGTTTATGTGAAGATAAGCAAGAGATAAGTATGATTTGCTCCCTTTATTTGTTTATGAAAATGCTGTTTTTAAAAGAAGTTCCTCAATTACATTGCCATTTCCTTTCATCGAACTTCTAAGGCACACATAAGGTTTTTGAAGCAATAGCACCAACTATTGAAGCGAGGGTCCAGGTTGACCCAGATTATGAATTCCCTTTCCGACCTCGTTTTTTATCACCCACTAACGTTGCTTTCACGTGCGCATGCAGTGTTGTTCCTTCCTCTCATGCCAGACCGAAGCATGCCTTTGAGTTAGGCGGGGAGAGAAAAAAAGAGAAAAATGCAGGGCAAGTATCCGGGGCACAGATCCATAACCGATACATCAGCTCCTGGCACGGCTCTGCGTCTATCTTGGTACAGATGTCAAGGCTGGCGGACGTCTTGTAGCCGTCATGGCGAGGGGACCTGTCAGCCGCGCTTTGTAGGCCAAAAGACTCGCAGAATGTGGGGTCTGCCTGCCCAGCCCAGGTGGCTTGGGGCGTGCGGCGAGGGGCGGGGGCGGGGGCGGGACAATACGCCACACGGGAACGGCATTATGGGAAGCCCTTCGCTGATAGTGTTAACCCTAAACGCCCCTTCTTTGGCCTTCTCTCTTCCTCTTCTCCGTATCTCCCTCTCCCTTCCTTCGCTTCATTACCGCCTCCCCTCACACCTCCCTTCCCCTCCCTCCTCTCCCCCCCCTCCTGGCCATATCATCCGCATGGAGACTATCGCCGTATGTCTCGACCACGCGCGCCTTTCTCTTCCCTTTTCCCCTTGCCTTTTATTCTCTCTTCCTTCTTCCTTTCTCTCTCTCTTCTGTTCTCTCTCCTTTTTAGAGTCCACTCGCAGTCCTCTTCACGCCCCTCTCCTACCTTGTCGCCGTCACGGTAACAAGTAGGTTCCCCTTGCAACGTCCATTATCCCCTGCGAGGCTGAAATGATTTTTTAAATCTTAATTCGTAATCCGTGTTGTTGCTATCATGATTATTAAAGTTGCACACGCTGCTGCTTATAATATTATTGTTGTTGTTATTCTAGTCGTCATCGCTTTCATCATTGTTACTATTATTGTTGTTTTGTTGTTACTGACATTATAACCGTTATACTGCTGGTATTGCTACCATTGTTCTTATTGATATCACTGCAGGGATATTGTTCGTATATTCCGAAGTAATTTCGCTTAGCCCAGCTTCGTTACGTCATACTGGGTCTCCACGACGCGCTCGTCTCCCTCACGATCTTGCTGATGAGCATTGTATCTCCTCCCACCCTCCCGGCCTCCCTCCTTCCCTCCCTTGCCTCAGATAGGTCGTCCATCATGCTGATTAACCGTGAGTTACTCTGGCATTTTATATCGGGCTGGGTCCATTTGGCTCATTCCCTGTGGAAGGGGGGGGGGTCAATTGCAGCTGCGGTTTGACCCTTTCGTTTGAGTCGCTTCGATTGGGCCGGGGGATTGGCAGTCCGTGTGTTTTTCAGACATATTGATTCAGGCGTCGAGCGGTTCTTTTACAGGTTCATGTGATGCGAAGATGGTTTTGCCCCGGTACGCATTCAAGGCTGATTACAACCCGGTACATGTTGGGGCTCATGTCCGGGTCGTCTCCTTTGTCATTCTAGTCATGCAGTGTTATCGTCCCGCTCTTCTCTTTCTTCGTCGCCTTTTTTAATCCTTTTTTTATCCTATCTTTTTCTTTTGCTGCATCTTTCTGTTTTGAGCTCCCTTCTCTATTATATTTACCCTATCCCTTCTTTGTTTTTTCCTCCTTTTCTTTCCCTTCTCTTCCTTCTCCTCTACTCCTTCCTTTCTTCCCGCCTTTTCCTAACTTTCTTCCACTTTCCCTATCCCATGCCTCTTCTTGTTCCTTCTTCCCACTCCATCTTCCACCATTTCCTTCTTGCACCCTTCTTTCTCATTTCCCTGCACCCTTCTTTCTCACCCTCCCCCTTCCGGCTTTCGTCTCCCTCCCTACAGTCCCCTGCCAACCCCACGTGATCGATAATTGCGACCTCCACCCATCTTGATTACCCATTACGCAAGGCTTCGGCTACGCGGCTGATCACCTGAAATGCAGGGAGGCACTGGGGGAGGGAGGGAGGAGGGAAGGGAAGGGAGAAAGATGGAGGGAGGAAGGGAAGGGTGGGAGGGGAAGGGAGAGGAAAGGGGGAGAGGATGATAGAAGGAAAAGGGAAAAAAGGAAAGGAGGGAGGGAAAGAGGAAAAGATGACGGGAAGGAGAGGGGAAGGGGAGAATGGGCGGGAAAGGTAAAAAGGGAAAGAGGGGAGGGAAAGGGAGAAAGATGACGGGAGGCAGGGAAAGGATGGAAGAGGAGAGGGAGGAAGGGAGGGAGGAAAGGGTGGACATGGAAAGAAGAGGAGAAGGAAAAGCCAGACAGAAAAGGGAAGGAGAGAGAGAAAGATGGAGAGAGGAACACGGAGAGGAGATGGTCTTGACGAAAATGATTTGATTAAATTTATGGAAGAGAGGGGGATTAGGAAGGCGGAGATTAAAATGGAAGGATTGCGGTTGGAATAGAGATGAAGATGGAAATAACAAGGGAGGAAGGGAAAGAGACAGAACGAGAAGGAGAAAGAGAGCGAGCGAAGGTGAATAAAAAGGAGAAGGAGAGTAGGAAAGTCGGAGTAAAGGGGAAATGCGGGGGTAGATATCAAGGTTGAAAGACAGAGATTGAGGCCGTAAAAGAGAGTCAGAGAGACGGATAGACAAAGAAGGAGATGGGAGGGGGAGGGGGAGGGGGAGGAGAGGGAGAGGGAGAGGGAGAGGGAGAGGGAGAGGGAGAGGGAGAGGGAGAGGGAGAGGGAGAGGGAGAGGGAGAGGGAGAGGGAGGAGAGGGAGAGGGAGAGGGAGAGGGAGAGGGAAGAGGGAAGGGAGAGGGAGAGGGAAAGGGGGAGGGAGAGGAGAGGGAGGGGAAAGGGAGAGGGAGGGAGAGAAAAGAGAGAGGGAGATAGAGAGAGAGACTGAGACAGAGACAGGGAGACAGAAAGAGGGGGAGAGGGAGATAGAGGGACAGGGACAGAAAGAGGGGGAGAAGGAGGAAGCGAGACGAATAGACAAAGAAGAAAGAAAGAGAGAGATGGACACAGAGATAACACAGAGAGAAAGGGAGACAGAAAAATGGATAGGCAAAGAGAGAGAGAGAGGGAGACAGAGAGTTGGATAGACAAAGAGAGAAAGAGGGAGACAGAGAGACGGATAAACAAAGAGAGAGAGAGGAGGGCAGGAGAGATGGATAAACAAAGAGACAGTGAGGGAGACATAGAGACGGATAGACAAATACAGAGATTGGGAGGCAGAGAGACGGATAGACAATAAATGCGGGAGGGAGACAGAGACACAAGTAGATATAGAGAGAGTGATGGAGACAAAGAGACGGATAGACAAAGAGAGAGACCGAGAGAGTATGAGAGACCGAGAGAGTATCCGAGAGTGAGGGAGACAAAGAGACGGATAGACAAAGAGAGAGACCGAGAGAGTATGAGAGACCGAGAGAGTATCCGAGAGTGAGGGAGACAAAGAGAGCGAGAAGAGTATGAGAGAGAGAGTATCAGACAAGAGACGGATACAAAGAGAGAGTCCGAGAGAGTATGAGAGACCGAGAGAGTATCCGAGAGTGAGGGAGACAAAGAGACGGATACACAAAGAGAGAGTCCGAGAGAGTATCCCAGACAATTTGGCTTATCCGCGCAGTGTAAGGCCCGCAGTGACATGGAAGATGGCACAGCCGAGGGAAGCGTATTCGTCTCGGCCAATAAAATGCAAATAAACATATTTATTGCCAGAAGCATGTGGTGGATATGTTCGAAGGCTAACTGCGATTACGCTCTTGTGCCTTGTCTTGGTTTGCTTGTTCATTTTAGTTCATTGTTCCTCTTTGTGCTGGGTGTTTTGTTTTTTCCTTTGGTGTTTATGTTTTTTTTCCGCTGTTATTCCTTCATCCCCTTCTCTTTCTCCTGTTTTCTCTTCCTTCCTTTTCTTCATCATTTCTCCCTCCTTCAGGCTCTCTTGAGTTATCCTATTCACTTCTTTCCCCTCTCCCATTCACTATCTCTCCGTTCTTTTTATTCCTTACTCTTCGTTTCCCTTCCACTTAATTTCTTTCTCCCTCATACTCTCCGTTCTAAGGTATCTGGCTTATAAAGATTTTTCATCGAGCTGTACAAAAAAAAATATTGTCAGAGTATTTTCATCTGTGGCCATCGACGAGTAGTACGCAATGTTATTTTTTTATTGATTGACTTTATTAGTTTGTATGTTTCTGCATTCAGAACTAACATGATTTTAAGAATCGAAAAAATGATGAGGCAGGAGGGGGCGAGAGGACCGATGAGACAGAAAATCCGGTTTGTCGAAGCGACTCGGTGGGGCATCAGTTTGTACACTTGCCGTTAGTTATTGCTTATTCCTTATTCGCCTTCTCCACTTCCTTCTTTTCTACTCATTTCTCCCTTCTCCCTTTATTCCTCGTTTCCTCATTGCTCTTGTCAATTCTCCCATTTGGACCTGATTATCGAAGGCCTGTTGCTGTGGGTGTGCGCCGTGGCCATTTTGCTGAGCTAGGGACACCCCTACTCGTCGAATGTGTTCATTTTCGATTAACTTTGATGGTTCAGCTTCGGGAATAATTACAACTTTTAAGTGAATCAGCTCTTAGAAATTAGTTCATCAAGCATCTCGGATCCCTGAAGTGGCTGTACTTGGGATTGGGTATTGCAGTTTGAGTTTCTTCAGAGTTCGTTTGAAGAGTCGCTTAAATCTTTTTTTTTTCTAGGAAAAGGGTTCATGGCTTGCTTCAGAGGTATTAAGCACCTTTTTATGACATCAAATAGGCTTTCAGATCTTTTGACGAGTATAAGCCTTCTCTGACCTAGATTCTTTATAAGTTTACTGATTTTTTGTGTGTGCGTACTTGTTTTGGTAACTTTGAGCCGGGGAATAGGATGAAGAATTTGAACTCGTAAGAGCTTTTGGATTGAAGTTATGGGCTGGCAGGAGATTACTCTGGAGGCAGTGTTATATGAGCGCATGTGAGCGTGTGTTTTTCTGTTACTGAGAGCACCGCCATGACAAGATCAATATGCAAACTGCACCAGCTCGTGCAGTGGTTAGCGTGCATGCGTCCGCCTATTAGACTCACGCTTTCTTATTATCAAACATGACAGAACTTCACCTCAGAGCTCCAATAACCCGCTCCGGCTCTCGACTTAGTGAATCACCGGGATTCATTTTGTGTGTTATTGGTCCTTGATGGGGGAGGTTTATGTTGTGTCGGCTTTGTCGTGTCCATATATCGCGTGCGACGAACTCGAAATTGCAGAAGGCGAGGGCGGAGCAAAGCGGAGACGCGATCGAGCTGATCCACGACGAGAGCTCCGCCGTGTTCCGGGCAGACAAGTGGGTGTCCTTCCGATGGCGTTGAGGCTCCGGTTTAACCAGAGGGATTAGAGGGCATCGTGTCTGCCGAGAGGGACGTCGACAGCCGACACCGAGCGTGGATTTGTCGGCTTTTTGTGGGGCATCCCGATCCTTTGATCTTTTCAGTGTGATGACACGGCTCCGCTTGTAAGACTCCGGGGAAGGAGGGGAGCATCGAGGCTTTGCAGCGGCAGAGATGGCATCTGGCTGTCGCTCTCTTCCGCCGGCTGATGAGATACGAGGCATTCCAAGGGGGACGTTTAATCCGAAGGTTGCTCGGCTACGGTTTACGAACGTTGTCTGTGCCAAGACTAAAATGTAGCGAAATACGGCGTGATGCACGATGGCCGTATCTATAGCGCGAGGGCGTGTTCATTATCTTTTTGCGTTTGAAAAAAGCTCAGGTTTTGTATTTCTGTGCTT
>NW_020869714.1:237967-242967 GCF_003789085.1 Penaeus vannamei | reverse complement strand
AGACATATGAAGAAGGCAAGGGAAAGGATACGTGTATGAAACAGGAAGCTAAAGATAAAAGAAAAAGACGTTAAAGTCGCTGCCAAAAAAGAGTCAAGGCGAGAAAGAAGTGCAAGGAAGGTATCCTGTCGAAAAAGAAGAAAAAGGAAGTGAAGGAGAAAAGGAAGAGAGGGAAGATGGGAAGAAAAAAGAAGAGAGAAAAAACGTTTGATGTGTGGAAAGACTAGTGAGTGAATGCTATAATGGACTAAAGCTAGGGTCACAGTAGTCTCCCTTGTCCTCGGATCCCTAACATAAGAGACAGATAGATAGGCTCATATTTACAAGGAAACGATGTACGCTGTAGATAGGCCTATATTTATTAGTAAAAGCAGTTTACGCAAGGCCATGGAATGTTACAGACGCTGTAACAGACAACTTTGTAAAGCTCTTGACCTCTTATGATGTTGGTAGAGCTGAAGGTTTAAACATCACTGAAGGTTACTGAAACGCCTGTAGTGAAAATCTGAAATACTGAAACTGAAATAGCTGGGCTCTTAATTTAAGATTAGAGTAACGTTAGACGTGCTTCATAAGACATAGATGATTATCCGGATTTCCTTATGTGATATGTTTATTAATGCAACACATATTGCAGCAGCACAAAGCCCCATGGCCAGCTGCTGCAGCAGTTCATGGCGCTCCTGAGGCAGGGTGAGGGAACAAAGAGAAAACCAAGACCCCGAATTTGATAAGTGGTTGGCTGTTGACCCATGAAATGTTTTTCCTGCCGTATCCGATACGCCGTGTGGTCAGCATAATTGCATCATCGTCATGGAACAGACGAGCTTGACGCCGGCGCTCGCATTTCGTGATGATTCGTGGGCGTGGGAGGAGCCGCATCCCCATCCTCCGGGGCCGAGTGCAGCCTTATTCGTGTCACTGGGCCAGCAGGTTCGCGACCTCTCTAATATTGCGTTGAGGCAGCTTAACATTATCATGATGCGTCAAGGCGACCGGTGGGCGTGGCTGCCATGTTCATTGATTGTGGAGGTGGGTGTGGTACGGCTGTGGGCGTGCCACCAGTGTGGAGCGGAGTGGGCGTGGCTTGGCCTTTGGTAGTTTTAGTGTAGTACTGGTATAGTAGTGTTGCTTTAGTCACTTTCGTAGCCTGAATGTGGATCAGGTTACTCGTTTCGGTTCGGGTTGTCTAATCACGGAATCTATGCCGCTTTGGGTGCAATAGTAGAGTTGTCCATGTGATTCTTTCGACGACAATGTGATCGCAGGGCTTGCAGTGAAATGAAACTGATAGTAATGGTAACAAGAGCAACATCGCGCGTGGCATGATTCACAATTATTTTGATGGCGGCGTGAGAATGGTGTTGTTGCAGTTGGGTGTTGTTATTTCGGGTTGAATTAGTAATGCACTTTGGTCTTTGTGCAATGAATGTGAGTGATGCAATATCGCTTCTTTGGTATTTGTGTTGTGGGAGACTTTGGGAAGATAGCCTGTAATGTTTCATTGTATATACTATTGTATGGGAAGGTAATTATACCGCCAGCTTTTCCTTGGAAAGAATATCGATGATCAGTTCAAATTGCACATTTTTTCATCGTGTTTGAAGTATTTATATCCTATTCATTTATCTGGCATTCGTGATATACTGAAAGGAAAATCACAACAGATAGTGGCGAATTCTAAAGAACATCTTTGATAAGAATATATTTTTTATCCTTTATAGAAACTATAAAAAAGCCGACAGGTCTGGTGGCCAAGAAATTCAGCAGATGTCTTTTCACGCTCAATAGACAATTATGATTGGCCGTTCTCCTATATATTTTTTCTGTTCAGTTCTTTTATATTTCTGTCGCTGAGTGCCACTGGAGGCCAACGCGACTACAATCATATCACTATATTTATTCTTCTATCTTTAATGTATTTTGAGTTTTATTTTATGTCTGGCTCTGTCAGCTACACTAAAATGTTGGTTACGATTTTTGTTGATGCACTGCTATACTCAATTTCGTCTCTATGGAATCGAGATCACAGATAATAACTTTCCTGCTGAGAGACGTAGCGAGACCAAGTAGGCGCTGTGAGTAGAACGTCGCTAAAAGGCACAAGGCAAACACAAATGCCAGTGTCATCAGTCACGTTAATCGGGCGTAACGAGCATAACTCTGGTGCAATGAATTCCGCCGCTCTGCGTGATTGGCTGTGTCACGTGCCACTTACAAGGCTGGAGATTTCGCTCGCGCTCCAGACGCAGGGGGCGCTGATAAGGGGATAAGGCAGGCTGCGTTTTGGCTCAGGGAGGCGGAGGCTGTCGAAGCTTTTTATTTTATTGATATTTTATATTTGTAATGCAGGTGGCCTTTTATGTATACATCTATGGTTTTCGTGCCAGTGAAGCACACTGGGCAATTCTCTCTTTTCTTGACAGTTTCTTTTGCTGTTCCAGTTTGATTTAATGGTGATAAAAGAGAGGGAAAAAAACGTTTAGCCACTCACTGCCTTCCCCTCGTGCCTCGGCCCTCCCGGTCCTCCTGAGCTAACTTTAGACTCGCCTTAATGTTGCGTGACCACCATGGTAACTCCTGTCCGTAGCTCGTACATCTCTTTTTTCCATCTCTTATTCCATTCTTTTCTTTCCCTCCCTCATACATCTCTGTTTCCATTCTTTTGTTTCCCTCCCCTTCTCCTACCACCCTTCATTCCCACCTTCCTCTCCCCGTCACACCATCCCTCTTTGCCCTCCTCCTCGCCCCCACCTTCCTCATCTCTTTTCCTCCCTTCTACCCCTCCTCCTCCCTCCCCCCCTCGTCCTCCTCCTTCCCTCCTCCAATCCTTTGTTCTTCTATCTTCTCCTCACCTCCTTCTCCGCCTCGTCCTCCTCCTCCTCCTCCTCTTGCCTTCCTTCTTTTCTTTTTCTTCTTCTCCTCCTGCTCCTCCTTTCCTCCTCCTCTTAATTCCCCTCTCCCTGCTCTTCTCCCACCCCTCGTCCCCCCTCCCTTGTTCTTATATCTTCATTCCTCGCTCCACCCCATCTCTTCCCTTTTTCTCCTCCTCCTCCTCCTCCTAATCCCTCTTCGTCCCCTCTCATTCTCTTCCCTCCGAATTCCCTCTCCCTCCTCATTCTCCCACCCCCTCCTCCCCCTCCCTTGTTCTCCTCCATCTTCTTTTTCTCCTCCACCTCCTCCTCATTCCTTTTCCTGCTCCTCCTGCTCCTCCTCCCTCCTCCTTCTCCTCTCCCCCCCCCCGCGTGCTTGACTCCGGCTTGCCATCCTGTAGAATGAGCGTAATTTAAAGAGTTTTGTAACCTTTTGTTGCGAGCAGGCAAGTGCGTGCCCGCGCGCGCTCTCGTGAAGAGGCGTGCGAGGGGAAGCGTCGGGGCGGAGGAGGATGGGGAGGGCGAGGAAGGTGAAGAGGATGAGGAGGATAAGGAACTAGGACGGAGTTTGGGACTGCGACTAGGGATATGTGTGGGCTAGGGCTAGGAGAAGGAGTAGGAATGAGATAAGTGGGAAGGAGAAGGAGGAGAAGAAGAAAAAGGGAGGAGGAGGAGGAGAAGAAAAATGAGGAGGGTGAGAAGAAAAAAATGAGGAGGAAGAGAAAATATGAGGAGTAGGAGGAGAAGAAAAAGAGGAGGGTGAGAAGAAAAATGATAAGAAAAAATGAGGAGGGGGGAAAAAAAGGAGGAGGAGAGAAAAAGGAGTAGGAGTAGGAGGAGAAGGAGGAGAGAAAAAGGAGTAGGAGTAGGAGGAGAAGGAGCTGCCTCCGTGCCCTACCCCCCGACGACCTGCTTCCTGCACGGCTTTCGACGCCACCGTATTTTTCCGCCTTTTTTGTTCTTTTAATAGCACTTTTCGGGGGTCGTGTGGGATTCTGTCTTTCTTTTCCTTCTCTTACAAGTTTGTTTTTTCACCTCTTGTGATTTTTTGTGCCTTTATTCAACCTGATGTTTTTTTTATGTTTATTACTCTTGTCGTCATTCATACTTCTCTCTTCTCGTCTCTCTCTTCTCTCTCATCTCTCTCTCCGTCCTCTCTCTCTCCTCTCTCTCTCCTCACTCTCTCTGCTCAATCTCTCGTCTCTCTCTAATTCTCTCCTCATCTCTCGTCTCTCTACTCTCTCTCTCTCTCCGTCTCTCTCTCTTCCTCTCTCTCGTCTCCTCTCTCCCTCTCTCTCTCTCGTCTCTCTCTCTCTCCTCAGTCTAGTCTCTATCTCGTATCTCTCTCTTCTCTCTCTTCTCCTCTCTCTCTCTCTCTCTCTCTCTCTCTCCCTCTCTCTCTTATCTCTCTCTCTTCACTTCTCCTTTATCTCTCTATCTTCTCTCGTTTCTCTCTCCTTTCTCCTCTCCTTTATCTCTCTGTCTCTTTGTCTCTCTTTCCTGTCCCACATCTGGAAGTAGAACTCACACACACACGAACACACACAACATACACACACAACGTATATGTGTATGTATATGTATATGCGTATGTATCTGTTATATATGTATGTATTTTATGTATATATGGTATATATATTAATATATCTATATATATTATATATATAGTATATGTATATATATAGCATATTATGTATATATATATATATATATATATATATGATATATATAAATATATATTGAATATCTATGTATGCATATATAGATATATGTATGTATGCATATATAAATTGATGTATATATGCATATATACATGTATATATAAATGTATTTATATATATATAATAATAATGATAATAATAATAATAATAATAATAATAATAATAATAATAATAATAATAATAATAATAATAATAATGATAATAATATACAAATGACTGCTGCGATGGTTTAGTGATAGTAACACTGGATTTCGACCCTCTTGGTCTCGGGGTCAAATCCCCGTAGCGCTGGGTCTACAATCGCAAGGTTCTGGGTGCGCGTCAGGTCAGCCCCTCTCAGTAATTGTATTCTCGCATCAGCATGTTGGGGACAAAGTCAAGGCGGAAAGGAACTGGCCACCCTACC
>NW_020869714.1:201431-237867 GCF_003789085.1 Penaeus vannamei | reverse complement strand
TAATAATAATAATAATAATGATAATCATATACAAATGACTGCTCACACAAAGCACGGATTAGGTTTACCAGCTGATAGTAACCCAACTCGATTTCTCGACCCCCATCTTCGCACAGGGGTCAACAATCCCCCGAACGACGCTGGTGATCTTAACTAATCGTCAAGGTTCTGGGTGCGTTATAGTTATACGTCAGTGTTCAGCACCTCTCAGTTTAATTGTATTACTTGCATGCAGCTCATTTTGGTGAACAAGTCAGGCGAAGAGAAATGTGGCCACCGTCACTTGCTAGCACCATTTCCGTACGCCTAGAGAATTAGGTCATGATTATTACTTCACCAATGTTGGTGTCGCTCGCTCGATGGTGATGTTGATGATGAGATGCTGTGGTTGTGGCTGTGGTGTGATGATGATTGTGGATGTGTAGTTGTTAGTGGTGGTATATGTGTTAATTATATATATACATCTATACATTAACATTTTACATGCTATACAATTACATATACTCTTAACCCGATTAAATACGCAAACACACTAACAGCTCGCATCACCGACACTGCACGTCGCTAAACTCAACCTCGACTAACGTACACACTACATTACATACACATAACAAAACACACACACCCAAACTAACCACAACAACCACACACAAAAACACACAGCACACACACACACCCACACAACACACACACAGGTTTGCCCAAGATCGCAAAATTCCGCGGAATTGTCCTCAACACACACATTCCGCCGGGGCCCCTCCCCCGCGCGCCGCTCATCGCACGCCATGACATCCTATCATCCGCATTTAGTCGGAAGTGCGGCTATCGCGCATCAAGCTCGACAACATACACAAGTCTGGGGATTGCCACTCACATCACAACACAGCAACACAAGATGAATTGAATGTACCTGTTTACGTATGCAGGAATCACCTGCTGCTTGCGGGAGATGAGAGATTTCATTTTTGCTTTGTATTTTATTCGCGTCTGAGGTATTCACTGCGATTGCTATTATTTTTATTATAATTTGTTGTTTGTTGAGGGTGTCTGAGACGAGGGTTTGAGTGGTTTAGGATGTCTTCGGTGACGGTATTTTCAGTTTTTGGATTTGTGTCATGGATGCTTCTTATAAAAATGGACGCGCTGTAGCTGTTATCATTAATCGTATAGCGACGAGTATAAACTGTCATTATTATTATGTCGGCTTGCTTTTTTTATTGCATAGCACATGGCAATGATAATTATGATTAGTATTGTTATTGTTTCTTTTAGTAATTCCCGTCATCTTCCTTTCCTTTCACTTTTTCTATCTGTCTGCAGTATCGCACTGTCAAGACTAAGTTTATTATTAACATAAGATAATGGCATAGCTGCAGCAGCTGTGACAACAACAGTAATCGTTGTGCGTAGCCATAAAGTTTGAGCTATGATGATCGCATATTGACTTATAATGATTGAGTGTTAGTAAAATATAGTAATGAATAGTACGTATATTATTGGTAATATTACCAGTGGAACTTTGCAATAGTGTGCATGCAATGTGTATTAGTACAATCAGACAGGGAGATAATAGTATTCTTATATCTATATAATTAGCTCTGACTACTCATCTATGAGGAGGTGCATCTTAGTTAAATATATAATGTGGTTTTATCTTTATTAACTCGTACAATGCGCTACGCTACCTATACATCACACGCGCTAATATCAACCTTTACAAACAAGGTTTAATTAATCTAGAGCGAACGCAGCGGCTTCGATTAGACAGCGAATATCATGACTCACACACAGGTAGAGCGTATTTTTTACACTCAATATCATTAAGAATTTATGTGGGATCTTCAGGATACGTAGGAAGGATATCTCCTGACACGACAGAGTATATCTGGATCTATGATCTGATAAGCATCGAGCAGTATGTATTGCATATATCGATAAGCATTCTTCATGTCAGTGTTTTAAATCGCCATCAGGAGCTGATAGTTAAATATATATCCGTTTCTGTTATAATGAGTAAAGAGTACGTATGTGTTGAGGTTTACCGTTGCTACAGTTGACACTTTGGAGTGAAAGGTCCTTGTGAACTAGAAAGTGCTCGCTCAAGTAGATAAATGGATTGAAATCAATTTGTCATAAGACTACAAGTAATAGCTGATATTGATATGGCAGTAGCGGTAATAAATGGCAGTAACTAATTAAGGGGACGTCCGGAGAGGAGGGGGGAGGAGGGGGTTAAATTGAGTTAGTTAGGTATAGTATAGGTACATGGATGAGGAAACTACCAAACGAGTATTAACCGGCCTGCTATGGCTCGTTGTCTTGCAGCCGGGTGCGAGTCCCTCAGCACCCGGAGAGGTACGTCGCTATTGAGCGCCAGGTACACCTATGTGGACTTTTGCTTGCGGCAATCGTGCATAGCCATTTAATTATGAATTGCGCATAGATATGAGTTCGTGAATGTTCAAGGAACACTTTTATACCAATATCAGAAAAAAATTATATCACCGTGATTTATGACGAATATTTTTGTGAAATATATCTAAAAAAAATGTATGTTTTGTGTCCTTTACACACGAAATATGCTTTGATCGAGACTCCTGGTAATATGTTTAGTTTAACGTGGTATATACGTATATCACATACGAAGCACTAATGTTTAAAATAGCTTATAAGGAAGGATTGAAATATTTCCGTTACTTTCGCTCACGGTCGGTACATCACACAGCAGGGGCAATTTGAATTGATTTGAAATTGGCAGTTACGTTGTAAAGACCAATTCAATACGAATGTTACCTAAATGTCGGATTTTTAAAACTTCGGATGTATAAGCGAGATACAGATTATTTCATGTTGAAGATGATAGTACTCAGTAATACCTGCTCTGAAATAAAAACTATATGGAAATTTTGAGCTCGGTTGTATGCGTAGTCTTCGTCTGGCGTTCAAAGCTATCGCATCCGTTCGTGCGTTCCCGATAAAAATGAATATGTTTAGACGTTACCTGTAAGTCTTAGGCACGACAATAAATTGGCTCAATATACTCACACACATAGGGTTGCATGCATGATTTGTTATGCACCTTCTATGTAAGAGAATTAATGGATGCTAAAATGCTAATCATAAACTGTTAACTTGTTCTCCTTGCATCTGCTAATATTGACAAATTATCAAAGAAATGGGTATGAGAGGGATACTAATAAAATTTTATATATTTAGATATGAAAGTCAATGTAGGCTACTAAATGATGTATTATGTAATTTAATCTTTTTAACTTATGTGCGTGGTTCACGTATACATTATGATCCTCTTCGAAAATTATTATCACAACCCCAGTGACATTCATCTCCCCCCCCTGCTTGTGTGAGGCATTAGGGGAATATTCAAACGACTTTCGTTAAGTTCTCGGAATTCATGTATAATTTATTATGCTTTTGAATTCTCAATTGACATGCATGTTGTTATTCATAGCAGGATTTATAATAAGAATTGATATTATTGTACTAATATTGCCATTAGTTAAGGATCATTACAGTATCTTCATTTTATCAGAAATAAAAAAAAAAAAATAAAAAAAAAATGGAAATATATAAAAAAATATATTTTTTTAAAAAAAGTTTTATCTGGTTTTAGATTAGTTGTCTCTATGGTAAAATGCAATTATTAAGCCTTTCACACGAAAATATCAACTTTAATGAACAACGAAAAAAAAAAAAAAAAAAAAGTGACATACCTTTTACAGAATAGCGTCCTATTGAACATGAAAATTCCTATTGACTTGGTAATATTGCATTTGCAAAGTAACACTATATAATAGCGTTTTTTTGATATATAATATCATAGATCAGAGAAAAAATAACAGAGTATACGAACTTTTGGCAAGTGCCTAAAATACAAAACGCCGTAGTCGGCCTATTTTTTATTATGACTCTTCGGTACTTCCCAACTCACGTAATTTTTCATGCGATCCAAATGCGTTGTGTGCTTTCACTAGAGCTCGGCGTCCCATATGAGCCCATGATTATAAATGATTTGAATTTTTAATGCTTTAAATTCAATAATAAATAATAATATATAAATGCGAAAAAACTCATCAAAATAATGTTTCTATGTAAGCTAGTCCCGCCATAAAAAAAAAGGAAATTCAAAATTCGCCTTTTACTGGCTATAGGCTAGAGTTGATCTAACTACTAGCATTTTTGGGGGAATATTCTGTAAAGAGCTCTGATAAGTTTGTGGATGTAACGAAGACATACCAAAAAAAATAGCGATTTTTTCAACTTTTTGGGGGGTGCCCCCCCCCAATGGGGAAGCAAAGTTAAAATTTATATATATAACGGATGCAATTCTTTAACTATATTAGCATGCAAAGAATCAATCAGTTATATCTCTAACCGATATTTTTTTATGATGTATAGAGTAGGGAAAGGGGCCATTTTCCGGGACGGTCCCCTTAAAGTAGAATAAAGAATATATAACCTTCTACTTCGAGATGTGGAAAATTGGCGACGTTGCATAAAATACGAAATCGGTTATAGTTCGGCAGCGGTCATCAAAAGTCGTTTCCACTCGGGCTCGCGAGGAGTGTAGAGCTGGCACTACGTGCTGGATGAATTCAAAACTACAGCAGAATTTTTGTTCCTTTTTCCATTTTGCAGATAAAATGGGAATTCGTCGACAAGGTGGACTGCTGTCGATGTTGAACTCATGCCTCACATTTCCTTTTATGTCGAAATAACGTGATGTAGATTTTATTCATTTTCTCTCTCTCTTTTTATTAAGTGAGCGAAGGAGATCATTCAGGGAAGAATTCAGTAAGGCAAACGTGACTTTCCAGTCGCGCGTGCCTCCTCCCGCTAATTAGGAATGTGAATAACAGGTTTATCATTCCTAGCGTGGTATGAAAGGAGGGGAGGAACGGAGCACGCGAAAAGTTTTCTGGTGGTGATGGCTGCGTCGTCTGTATGTGCAAGACCAGTTTTTGTTGTGTGTTATGTTTGGATGCCATTTGCGATCCAAAATGTGAAAGTGTGTGCTTATTTATCTGCCCTCAAGTGTACGTGTTGTATGTGGCGTTAGTGTCCAGAGCGATCCTAGACACTGGTTCCACGGTATGAGAGAACCATGGGTGTGAGGCGAACTTAAACATCATAAATCTATCACCGCTCCTTTCCCCCTTCTTCTCTCTGTTTTTTCTCCCCCTCTATTCCTCCTCACCACTCTCCCTCACTCATCTTCCCTTTCTTTCTACTCTCACCTCACTCCTCTCTTCTCTCCTCTCTCCTTTCTCCCTGTTCCACCCCCTATCTCTCTCTTTGTCTGTGTGATTAATGTGTTGATGTGTGCCTGTGTCTTTGTTTTGCCTATCAACCTTCGTGTGTCTGTAAATGTTCGTGTGCGCGTCTCCGTTTATGTAAGTCCGTATAGCCATAGTTGGTATTTAAGCTGTTGCCGCCCCCCCCTCCCCCAGCTGATCCACGGCTGGCTACTGAATAAATAAGTTGGGTTACCTTTGCTCCGGATGCGATATTTAGAACGGGACTTGATTTTCTTGGTTCAGCTTCCTGGGTTTTGTTGCTGAGTTTATCCTTTGGGTTTTGTTTACATTAAGAGAGGAATTTTATTTACTACCTGTTTGAATGTGTTTACCTTTATGGATGTACTCATCTACAGTGTGTATGTAAGCGGGTTTGTGCTAATGCCTGTGTATGTATTTGCGCATGAGTGTGTGTTTGTGAATTTGCGGATGCGTATGTTTGTGTGTATGTGCCTGTATGTGTTTGTGTTCACCAGTGAGTGGTAACAAAACAGAAACCGACAGCGACACATCGTCTCGGCCTGAAAGTAAATGAGCATCCACATAGCAACATGTCGAGAGAGCCATCACTCCGCCTTGTAAACTCGAACACAATTTCATTTTGATAAAGTAACGCGCTCCATTTCTCACTCCTGTGGCGTTACTCCATGATGAACTGTGTGCTGCATATCATCGCGGTCGGACTAATGACGTTATCTTCCCAGTAACTATGATAATTTGTTGGTTTTAGAAGGCATAATGAAGGCAAGGTATGATGGACGGCGAATGGGAAGACGAGGCGACTCCTGCGAAACTGTTATCCCTGCCGTGAGATTCTGGGTGAGGTCCGTCCACCTTGGCGGCCTTTGTTCGCTGCGTGATCTGGAATTGACTAGAGTGGCTTTTGTGGGGCACGTGTGACGATACATTAGACAGCCGTCTGCTGAAAGAGTCTGAGGAGTTAAAAAAAAGACAACAAAGGGCAGAAAAGGTAACAGCATTGATTAACAGTGTCGTTGCCTTGAATGAAACGGAAAAATAGTTATTGAGGGTCGATGATCCGCGCAGTCTCAGATTGGTGTTCGTGTCTCAGGGATTTAAAGTTCAGATGGGAAGCCATTAGGGGGTCGGTCGCCGCAGCACCTGTTTCTAATGGGGAGCCAGAATTTTTCCCCTTTTGATTTTCGTCTCGGGGAGCGGTAGGGTGTGAGGGGAAGCATTAGGGGGGCCGAAGGGGATGGGGAAAGCGCCAAGGGACCGCCAGTCCGGCTTGATTTGGATGGCTGTGGCGTCTGACTCAGAGACAGCGAGGGCAGGCGATTGGGATAGCCATTAAGACACGGGCGATAATAGCCGGAGGTTTTAAAGGGAGACACGGAAGAAATACTAGAGGATGCGGTTCGCGGTTGGATTCGAGATTTCGGGGCAGATATATAATTCACAAGGAGCGGATGTTTCAGCTTGAATTTTTTTTTGGGGGTGTTTGGTGTTGCTTGTGGTCGGTACCCCTTCTTGCTGACTTTGCAGCAGCGATCGCGGGGAGTCAAAACAGTGTGTGTGTGTGCGGTAGTGCATGCGTGCAAGAGAGTGCAAGCGCGAATGAGAGTTGGAGTGGGAATGTGCGCGCAAGAGTGAGAGAGAGTGAGAAAAAGTGTGAGAGCGAGCGAGAAAGACCCAGAGGAAGGGGAGGCGATGTTGGAATCGGTGCCGGGGTCAGTCAGTGTCACTAATCTGTTAACTGGAGGGGAAATATTTGAGGGCGGGAAGGAAGTGTTTGACTTATTAGAGTGAGTAATTAATTGGTCAGCGGTAAAGGGGAGCGGCCCAAAGAAACCAGGTTTAGATATCGTCATTTTGTGTGTTAAGCCTGCGTTATTTTTTTCGTTTTTCCTCTTCCGTTGAAGCCAGTCGCTAGGTGTCCAGCGTTGGTCTTCAGCGGCTCTGTTTAAGCACGTGTACGGGTCTACATGGTGTGTTTAGCGTTTTTATCCTGTCGCCTTTTCTTTATTTATTAATTTATTTAGCTCGGACGGGACTGGAGAAGATCGGGAAGAATTATAGCCAATTAAAAAATCAAAATCTATTTTTAAAGATCAGTTTCATAGCCAGATATTCTCATATCTGTTTTGAATAGTAGTGCAGGCCTTTAATATGGAGTATGATTATAGTTATTACTTTTATAGGTAATGTGTATGGAAATGACGTTATTTTTTTTATACTATGAATAATAATTTAACTGGATTGTTTTTTTCTTTTAGCTGTACTGTTACTGAAGACAGTTTTCTTAAAATGAAGGTGAGATTACTTTCATGAAAATAATGACTGAACAGATTGTTCAAATAATGCTTCCTGGTACAAGGAACTGCTAATGACATGATTATGAAATACACATTGAGTGGAAATTAACTATATAGCCATTTAACTTTGGCCGTGCTATATAGGCCATTTTCTAGATTTTATAAACTACGAGACGAATTAGGCGAAAGTAATATCTTTGAAAGCGTTAACAAGAATTAGTGCCCTTTTGATATAGGTGTTTTTAATTTTTGACGGGAGAAAGGAATTGAGTACAAATCATTTTTCAGTAATATGTGACCTATCTTGAACTGCTCCTGTGTTGTGAATAAGTGAATATTTGGCTGATTTTATTTTAGATTTTTAGATTGTAAATAGTGATGGAGAGTACACAATATATTTTACATATTTTCCCCCGTTTTGTAGTATATCTTTTATATAGCCATTGTAATTTTGAACATAGTCTGTGATTTTTTCTCAGATTGCAGTTGACAAATCATTTGATTTTGATCACGCAACTCTGCTCAGAGATATGCGACGTATCTTGCACGTCACGTGATTGCTGGGTCTTGCTCCGACTTGCGCTCCCTTGAGGCGCCTCCGGCTGTGGAGGGCAAACAACACACTCGAGGGCCTTGGGTCCAAGGTCAGGAGGTAGCGGGCTCCAGGGAACTGTTTTTTGTTTGTTCTGGCTGTCTGTCTCTCTTGTTTTGATGCTCTGTTCATCCCTGGCTTTCGCTGCTGTCTGTCTGCCTGCCTCTCTCCTTTTATATTTTTATTCTTTTTTCCCTCCTTCATCTCTCCCACACCATCCTTTCTTTCCTCCTTCTCTTTCCCTCTCCCTCTTCTCACTGTTGACGTCCTTCCTCTCCTCCTCCTCCTCCTCCTCCTCGCTCTCCATCTCTCCCTTCCCTGTACGTTATATATCTGTATCATTTTCCTTGTATCTTTTTCCCTGATGTTCTCTCTTCCTCTCTAGAATGCTTCAATGCAAATAGAATGTTGATAGATGTGGCAAAAAAAAGAATCTCCAAAATAATTGCGTAAGAACGAGAAAAAAAACATTATTTTTGCGAAAGGCGAAGAAAGGAGGAAGTGAAGCAAGTGAAGGAAAAATGACCACGAAAAGGATGAAGACAAGGATTCGCGGGTGTAATCGCAGATATTTCGGGCCAGCTCTCGGCTCGGTCTCACTCGCCCCATTGACGGAGCTGGCGGGAGTGGGGAGGGAAGGCGAGGTTGGAGGGGGTGCCCTCTCCGTGCCTCTCTCTCTCTCTTCTGTTCGTCCTTTTCATCGTTTTTCCTTCTGATTCTGCTTCCGCTTCAGATTCTTCTTCCTCTTCCTTCTCCTCTTTTTCTTTTTCTCTTCGTCCTCCTCCCTCCTCCTCCTCTTCCACCCCTCCCCCATCCGTCTCCTACCTTCTTCTTCTTCTTCTTCTTCTTCTTCTTCTTCTTCTTCTTCTTCTTCTTCTTCTTCTTCTTCTTCTTCTTCTTCTTCCACTTCTTCCTCGTCTTCTTCTTCTTCTCCTCCTCCTCCTTCTCCTTCTCCTTCTCCTCTTCCTCCTCCTCCTCCTCCTCCTCCTCCTCCTCCTCCTCTCCTCCTCCTCCTCCTCCTCCTCCTCCTCCTCCTCCTCCTCCTCCCCCTATTCCACCCTCCCCCATCCTTCTCCTACCTTTTCCTCCTTCTTCTTCTACTCTTCGTCTTCTTCTTTTTCTTCTTCTTCTTCTTATTTTATTATTTTTTTTATTATTATTTTTCTTCTTTCCTCCTCCTTCTCTTCCTTCTCCTCCTCCTCCTCCTCCTCCCTCCTCTTCCTCCTCCCTCCTCCCCCTACCCCCACCTTCTCCTCCTCCTCCTCCTCCTCCTCCTCCTCCTCCTCCTCCTCCTCCTCCTCCTCCTACCCTCCCTTCTTCCTCCTCCTCCTTTACTGCCGTTCTTCCCCATTCCTCAGTCATCCCAAAGGGGCCTATCC
This sequence comes from Penaeus vannamei, assembly GCF_003789085.1. Lineage (NCBI taxonomy): Eukaryota > Metazoa > Arthropoda > Malacostraca > Decapoda > Penaeidae > Penaeus > Penaeus vannamei. The sequence goes on along the minus strand of NW_020869714.1, from coordinate 228,305 downwards.
ACCCGCGAGCGTCAGGATGAGAGACACTCTCGGGCCTCCCTCTTCCTATTCCCTCCCTCCCACCCTTCCTGTCTTCCCTCATTTCTCACCCAACTTCTTCCCTCAGCTTTCCTCCATCCTCTCTTTTCCCTATTCGCGCTTCCTTCTCCTCTTCTCCTTCCTTCTTCTCCTCCTCCTCCTGCTTCCTTCACCCCCCTACTTCCCCTCCCTCTCATCCCTCCTTTTCCCTTTTCCATTCCCATCTTCCCCTTTTCCCTCTCCCCTCATCCTTCTCCGTCTTCTTCCTTCCTTATTCCTCCGTCCCTGCCTTCCTTTCCCTTCACCCCTATTCTCTCGTTTATCTTCCTTCTTTCTTCCTTCCCCTTTCTTCCCGTTTCTACCCCTCCGTCCTTCCTCCCTCCTTTGCCTTCCTCCCTCATTCCTCTTTCCCCCTTCCCCCTCCTTCCCTTTTCTATCCCATCATCCTTGCTTCCTCCTTCCTCCCTCATCCCTCTTTCTCTTTCTCCATTTCTCCAATTTCAGCCTTACGTGAAAGGGAAAGGATAAGAGTCACAAGGACACCTTCAGGGATCCTCTTTGAAGAGAACTAGAAGTTTCCTTCGTTTCAAGAGCGGCTGAATGTTTTATTCTCTCTCTCTCTCTCTCTCTCTCTCTCTCTCTCTCTCTCTTCTCTCTCTCTCTCTCTCTCTCCTCTCTCTCTCTCTCTCTCTCTCTCTCTCTCTTCTCTCCCCTCTTCCTTCCTTTCCTCCCTCTTTTTGTCTCGCCGGAGTCGTCGTCAACGTTATCACTTCGTCATCGTCTTCATCATCATCAATTATCACCATCATCATCACCATCCCCATCATCGTCATCATCATCATCATCATCATCATCATCATCATCATCATCATCATCATCATCTTCATCATCATCCCCCCTCCCCCACGACTACCGCAACCGCCTCCCATCAGCCTGTCTCTGGCATGCATTAGTGAGTGCATGTTTGAATGCATTCATGAACCGCCTGCCGCCATAAGCTCCGCCATTCCCTCTGTGTTGACGCATCCCGGGGAGGCGAGGGCAGGACGTGCCGCCATGGAGGATCCCCGTGTTTGTTCCCGGCCCATCAGCATGTCTGGTGTGCCATAACAACCCTTTGTGTGTCAATGCCCGCGTGATCCCCGTGAGCCGGGTGTCTGGGACCTGTGTCAATATTGCACACTCCGGCTTGAACTGTCGCATCCCTCCGGAGCAGGACTTACAGTGGGTAGCCTGGGCCGTCGAAAGGCAGGGACTCCATACATTCTGGTTGACGCGGGGGTTCTCTTAAGAGCAGGAATGGGATCTGATACTCCTCAGGTCCCAGATCCACCGCCCTTCCTATATATGCTATTAGCGGCGCCAATGGAAGTGATACTGAGGCAGGGGATGGGGCAGTTGTAGGGGCAGGGGCAGGGGGAGCGGGGGCCGAATGTGTGCTCCGAAATGAGATTCTCGGAATGGCGTCCCGTTGAGTGCTCGTCTGCTTGTTCGACGCAGATAGATTGTTATTGGTCCGTGCAACCCGTTGGAGGAAGTTTTTCCTTGTCGATTTGTTGTTTATTGTGTCGATTTGTTATTTAATTTTCATATATATGTAATGTTTTGAAAATAATCGTAACTTTTCGAACTCTTCACGAGTTCCTTTTCAGACAAAAACCAAAATCCATTTTGATCCATTTCGGTTTTTTGTCTGAAGAGGAACTCTTAAAGAGTTAGTAACGTTATGATTATTTTTAATGCTCATTATGGGCATTTTCATTTTCATGTAACGTTATGTTTTTTCTAAATGTAAAATTTGACTATTGAGCCATTTTCATTTATTATTTTTTATTACTTATATCCATTTCTTATTATTTTTTATCTGACAAATCTTGTTAATTTTAGATATTTCATATTATTTTTTGTTGTGCAATTTATATTTGGCGCGCAAATAGTTGACTGGTTTTGTGACTTTCGAAAGTTGCAGGGATGATATTTCACTGCACCTCATTGCGTTTTCTGAGATGGCAAAGGAAAACTCAAGTAAATGTTAGCTGTATTGGAATATGTTTTTAGATATTTCGCACAATTTATATACCAAGTGATTTATGCATAATTGTGATTATTTGTTAGGCTTCTTTACTTGCCATACATTTGACAGGTTATCGCTATTTGTTAGGCTTGTTTACTCTGCCATACATTTACCAGGTTATCGCTGCAGTTACTGTTGTCATTACAATTACTATTGTATTTGTTTGTTTGTTTTCATGGATTGCGCGTGGATGATAAACTAGTTTGACAAACCAATTCGAGTCGCTTTACTTCCATTCTCAGTGGCTATATCTATGAATACCTCGTCCGGCCTGCATATTTAACTTGATTAAAAGGTCAAGGCAAGACGTGCTTTCCCGCAGCTGCGCTCTCTCCCGAAAATAGACTCGTTGTGCTTGTTGGAAAGAGCCTACCTTTCGTTAGTCTGTTGTTGGAAGGAGCCTAAGTCTGTTGGAAGGAGCCTACCTTTCGTTAGTCTGTTGTTGGAAGAGCCTACCTTTCGTTAGTTGTTGGAAGGAGCCTACTTTCGTTATCTGTTGTTGGAAGGAGCCTACCTTTCGTTAGTCTGTTGTTGAGCCTACCTTTCGTTAGTCTGTTGGAAGGAGTTCGTTTCTGTTGTTGGAGGAGCCTACCTTTCGTTAGTCTGTTGTTGGAAGGAGCCTACCTTTCGTGTGTATGTTGTTGGAAGGAGTCTGCTTTACGTCAAATCATACCTGCCTCTCTTTGGAATGTGTATGATTCGTTAAGATGAGCCTGCCTCTTACTGGAATGAGCATGTTCCTGCCTGTCGGAGGAATGATTCTGCCCCTCGTTGGAATGAGGCCGCCTCTCGTTGGGATGAATCTATCTCTCGTTGGAATGACTTCCTCTCGCTGGAATGTCTTCTCATTGGAACGAGCCTGGCTTGCTTAGTAATGTTCCTGCCGCTCGTTGGAATGAGGTAACCTCACGCCGTTTCGCGGACTGTTATCCTCGTTATTAGAATTGCTATTGTCCAATGTATTGTCATTATCTTCATCGATATCGCGATTAGTATACAATTATAGGCCTATTCATTATCATTGCTTGCATTATCTCCATCCCCTTTAGCACCAGTGTATGTATTTTTTATCATTTACCGATCTGATATTTGATAATTTGCATTTTCATGCGTATATTTACATTGAATAAGTGTATGTTATTAAAATTTAGTCGATTCAATTTGCTTTTGATTTTAGAAAGGAAGGAGAAGTAAAGGTGAGAAAGGATGGGAGAGAAAGAGATAATTGAAAGAGAAAGAGAAAGGAAGAGAGAGGGGGAATGTGAAAGTTAAGTTGACGTGGAGATTAAAATTGAAAGTGAAAACAAATTTCAGAGGGAGTGAGGGAGAGGGAGAGGAGAGGGAGTGAGGGAGAGGGAGTGAGGAGAGGGGAGAGGGAGTGAGAGGGAGTGAGGAGAGGGAGTGAGAGAGGGAGTGAGGAGAGGGAGTGAGGGAGAGGGAGTGAGGGAGAGGGAGTGAAGAGAGAGAGAGAGAGAAGAGAGAGAGAGAGAGAGAGAGAGGAGAGGAGAGAGAGAGAGGGGGGGGGGAAGGGAGTTAGAGGGAGAGGAGTGAGAGAGAGGGAAGGAGTGAGAGAAAGGAGAGGGAGTGAGAGAGAGGGAGAGGGAGAGAGAGGGAGAGGAGAGTGAGAGGAGGAGAGAGAGGGAGAGAGTGAGAGAGAGAGGGAGAGGGAGTGAGAGAGAGGGAGAGGGAGTGAGAGAGAGAGAGGAGGAGAGAGAGGAGAGAGAGAGAGAGGGAGAGGAGTGAGAGAGAGGGAGAGGTGTGAAAGAGAAGATGGAGTGAAGAGAGGAAAGAGTGAGGAGAGAGGGAGAGACAGAGAGAGAGAGAGAGAGAGGGGGGGGGACAGATACAGATATAGACTGTGTGTGAGTGATTGCCGAGCGAAAGCGTCAGGCGCAGGAGCCATTGGTGGAGGCGCCGGAGAAGGCCCAAGTCTTCCTCGGTATTCACATCTGAATGTCGAGCTATTTGCAAATTGGCCGAGTATTCATCCGGTTGGGTCCGGAATGCCGAACAGAAGTCGCACTTTTGCCTTCTTTCTTTCTTCCTCCTTTTTGGTAATATGCCCCCCCCCCCCACTGAAAAAGAAAAGAAAAAAAGAAAAATTCTTGGACTCCCGCGAGTTCGATGTATTTCCCGCCCAGTGAAAAATGGCGCGAAGCACAAGTGTAACCGATTGCCGGTTATTAATAGCAGTTATAAAAGCGGCCGCGCAAACTGCTCTCCTTTCCAAGATACATAATACTGTTTTTTATATATCTTATGCGACTGAAAAAGGCGAGCGTGTGGCACATGATGTAGCGCCGCCTGCTGCCATTCCCTGCACTGCCCGGCTCCTCTTCCGCCATCTCCGACAAGACGCATCGTGCAGTACGTCTCGAGCCCCGCCGCTGCAGGAACGCTCCCCCGTGGCCGCTTCTGCAACTCTTTTGTCAACGGCGGCGGCAGATAGATGCGTGTGTACCGCCGCCCGGGGACTCGTAGAGAACCGGACTATAAAATATATCTGAGGGAATCTGCGTAACTCATGGAAATTACCCCGCTGTTGGTGTGCAGTTGCTTCGTGGCGGTTCAATTGGCAGGTTAAGATCTGACTGGTGCGCTGGCTGACAGGCTGACTGGTCATCTGTCCACCTGTCTTTTCGTTTCTCTGGCTCTCTGTCTATACGCCTGTCTGCTCAAGGACTTGCAGGACACATGTGATTGGCTGCATAGCGCTGAGCTTAAACGTGGCGGTTTGGGTGTCGTGTTTCTTGGTTTAGTATTCATTTCATTCATTTCATTTCATTTCGTATGCCTACATACGTACATGCAACGACATACATACATTAATGCGCTCATCTGTTTTATGCGGTTGTATGTAACATATATATATTATTATATTATATATATATATATAATATATATAATATAGTATAATAATTACATACAATATACATACATGTGCGTTGTATGTATGTTGTATTGTGTGTATTGTTTGTGTGTGTGTGTTTGTTTGTGTGTTGTGTGAGGTTTGTGTGTGTATGATAGTATGTATTATGTATTTATGTATTTATGTATATATGTTTATATATGTATATATGTATATATATATATATATATATATATATATATTATATATATACACACACAAATATGTGTATGTGTGAGTGTGTGTGTGATGTGTGTGTGTGTGTGTGTGTGTGTGTGTGTGTGTGTGTGTGTGTGTGTGTGTGTGTGTGTGTGTGTGTGTGTGTGTGTGTGTGCGCGCGCGCGTGTGTGTGAGTGTTTGATTGTGTTTTATGTGTCTGTGAGTATTCGTGTGGTTATTTTTTTTATCAATACTATTAAATATTCATATATCACGCTTTTTTTCTCTCTCGCAAACATTGCTTCCCGGATCCCGTGTCAGTGACGGGCCTTATTTCCCCAAATGCCAGAGGTTGTGCACACAAAACTGCCGACTTGCTCTTCACTTCATAGGGGAGGGAAGGGGAAGGAGGGAGGGTAGAGGGAGGGGTAGAAGGAGGGGGAACAGTCAATGGATTCACGGAAAAAGCAGTAGCGTATTTGTTTGTTTTTGAATAGATTTCGTAGGTAACTATAGTCAAAGAAATGGCAGGCGTAGCGTGTGTCGCGGCTCCTAGTGGGGCTTCAGGTAAATTGAACGATAATTCCCCAGCTCGTGGCCTGATTCCTCTTCTCTCTCTCTCTCTCTCTCTTCTCTTCTCTTTCTCTCTCTCTCTCTCTTTCTCTCTCTCTCTTTCTCTTTCTCTCTCTTTCTCTTTCTCTTTCTCTCTCTCTCTTTCTCTCTCTCTCTTTCTCTTTCTCTCTCTCTCTCTCTCTCTCTCTCTCTCTCTCTCTCTCTCTCTCTCTCTCTCTCTCCTCTCTCTCCTCCTCTCTCCCTCTCTCCTCCTCTCTCCTCTCCCTCCCTCCCTCCTCCCTCCCTCTCCCTCTCCCTCCCTCCTCTCCCTCCATCCCTCCCTCCCCCTCTACCTCTCCCTCTTTTCCCTATAAAAACATGGATGTTATTTCCCATTGAGGAAAGTCCTCCGACCTGATATGAGGTCATCGCAGCAGTAGCGAAGTTCCGTTCTGAATCAAATAAAGGCGTCTTTCAAATGGTTCTGCGGCGGTTTCAGTCCCGAGTCACGAGAGGTTGGCGGTTCGTGCGGAAGGCCATAAGGCTTAAGTTTCCTCTACGTCTTGATTAGCTTTGCTCTCTAATGGCTTTTCCTCCGGGAGCGGGAATTGCTTCTTTAAGCGTCACGAGCAACAGAGGCGAGATTGCCATGTTTTTTTCGAATGTGAAAGTATGCTTCCACGTGCATATGCAAATTGCATGTATAGACTTGTTGGAGATGCGCCGAGAATCTGCCTTTATGTCGATTTTGGACGCATGGCGCTTGAATAGTGCTTTTTCTTCTTGATTACAAGTGAGTGAAAGCTCCTTTTCTTTCTTTGTTTCTTTGTGAGGCCGGGGTTTGCTTGCGAGTGATTGTATGCGTCATCGTGTGCCTTTCAATTCACGAACGACTCGAGGGATGATTGCCGCGCGTGCCCTGGGACTGAAGGACAAAATACAAAAGGAGAGGAACAAGAACCGCCTCCAGATTAAGACTTCCCCTTGATGATGGTCGCGGCTTCACATTGTGGTCGCGCCGCCCGTCCCCGCCCCCCGCCCTCGCCCCCTCTCTCACCCACCCCCGCCTCCGACCTCTCCCTCCCCTCTACAACCCCACCCCAGCATCCGACCTTCCCCCCCCCCACCCACCCCCGCCTCCGATCTCTTCCCCTCCCCCACCACCCCCACCTCCGACCTCTCCCACACCCTCTCCAGCTCCCACACCCACACCCACTCTCATTCTCATTCTCGTTCTCACCCCCATTCCCATTCCCTCTCCCACTCCCCGTCTCCCAGTAGGTGAAAGAAATGCCCAAAGTGCGGTTGGTAAAAGAGAGCGAAACGTTGGGGAAATGGAGGAACAGAGAAAGAAAGAACTGAGGGAAAGGTAAAAAAAAATCGGAAACATATACTGTAGTGTAGAGAGAGAGAGGGGAGAGAGAGAAGTAGGGAGAGAATAATAGAAGTTGGCAGACAGAGTGACAGGCATGTAGGCAAACAGACAGACAGACAGGCAGGTAGGAAGGCAGACAGACAGATAGATAGACAGGCAGGTAGGAAGGCAGACAGACAGACAGACAGACAGACAGGCAGGCAGACAGACAGACATATAGGCAGTCAGGCAGAGTGACAGGTAGGTAGGAAGGCAGACAGACAGATAGACAGGCAGGCAGTCAGAGTGACAGACAGGCAGGCAGTCAGAGTGACAGACAGGTACGAAGGCAGGCAGACAGAAACACAGATAGACAGACAGGCAGGCAGGCAGACAGACAGGCAGGCAGTCACAGTGACAGACAGGTACGAAGGCAGGCAGACAGACACACAGATAGACAGGGAGGCAGGCAGGCAGACAGGCAGGCAGGCAGACAGACACACAGAAAGACAGGCAGGCGGGGAGGGAAAGGGAGGAAACGAAATCAAGAATTCAGGCAGCGACGGCGCCAGGAGTCCGGTATAGACGGTGAACATAAATCATCGCGTATTTCAATGGTCGTCATCGTTTCAAGGGAGTGTTTTTGAAAGTAGTTTTTTCATCTTCATTCTCCTTTTTCTTTAGTGAAGTTCTTCGTGGTGTGTGACGCTTCACTTTCGCCCCCTGTCTTGTTTGCCGTCTCCTTGAAGGTCTTACCCAGCTGCTCCTCCTCCTCATTTTTAAAGTCTTCTCTTATTGTTTTTTTCCATTTTTCCTTCTCTCTCTTCTTTCCACTCCTTTCACTCCTTATTTTCATTTTTTTCTACTTCCTCTTCTTCTTTCATCATCTTCATTTTCATAATTTGCATCATCATCATCATCATCATCATCATCATCATCATCATCATCATCATCATCATCATCATCATCATCATCATCATCATCATCATCATCAATAATCATCGCTATCATCATCAATTACCATCTTCAACATCATTATCACCATCATTGATTTTTCGTCTTCGTCTTTTCTCTCATCTACTACTACGATTACTATTACTACTACTACTACTACTGCTGCTGCTGCTGCTTATTCTTCTGCAACAACAACAACAACTACTACTATTACTACTATTTCTTCTTCTTCTTCTTTACTATACTGCTGCTGCTCCTCTCCCTCGTCTTTTTCTTCTTCAATTTCTTTTCCTTCTTCTTCAACAACATCATCTACTACTTCTTCTTTCTACAACAACAACTACTTCTATCGTACGGCGACGAAATAACCGTCACCGATCCCGCGAAATGTCCGCGCGCGACACAGACGGCGAGCTAATCCGTTGAATCATATCGATATTTTCGCTTTTTTATTGTGTTGTTGTGGCAGTGTGTGGATGGAGGTATTAGATTGGAGAGAGGCTGTTTGGTTGGTGTAAGAAACGTTTTTGTATTACGCATAGGTGGATATTGAGAATCAGGGCCTGCCTTTTGTCTCTCTCTCTCTCTCTCTTGTTGGGGAAAAATGCAATTTTTGGACAGTGTTTGTTCTCTCTCTCTCTCTCTCTCTCTCTCTCTCTCTCTCTCTCTCTCTCTCTCTCTCTCTCTCTCTCTCTCTCTCTCTCTCTCTCTCTCTCTCTCTCTCTCTCTCTCTCTCTCTCTCTCTCTCTCTCTCTCTCTCTCTCTCTCTCTCTCTCTCGCCTCTCTCTCTCTCTCTCCCCATATATACACATACACACGTATATGCGTATATATACATATATTTATTTATCCATTTGTTTATTCTAGATTAAGATATATTTATATCTTTATTTACATTCATACTTGCATATAATATATATATATATATATATATATATATATATATATATATATAAATATATATGTATATATAATCTATCTGTCTGTCTATCTATCTATCTATCTATCTATCTATCTATCTATCTATCTATCTATTTATCTATCTATGTATCTATCTATACTTTATAGACACGTAACATTGTCTTGTTAGCATAAGGTCACCTATGATGCAGGGGGGGGGGGGGCAATCCCAGCGACGACAGAGCTGTCTGAATCTGGAATCACGAAATATCAGTTCGACGGCAGTGGCGCGAAGGCAGATCATAGTGGAAATCTGACATTGGACCTCCTGATATCCGTGCCAGGATCGCTACGCCGAGAAGATAACACTCTACACACACGCTCATCACCAATCCCAAGCTGACTATGTGACTGACTCTTTTTGCCATCGTTTAAGAACATAGATCGTTTTTTATCTTTGCTGATTGTTTTGCTGATTGTTGAAAAGAAGAGCGGCTCCGCATCGCTCCCTGCGTGTGCGGCTCCCGATTCCCCGTGAAGGCCCCATCGGCCAATTCGCAGCGTATTCACCGCCAATGGAGTCGTTCTGGCGAAGGCCTCGGGGGCGGGAGCCGCGCGCCCGCCTGGTGCATACTGAACGCGGTTCTTGACACCGAAAAAGCGTTCGTTTAACGTTGGACGTGAGGGAGGGTGGGGTTGGTGGTGATAGAGGGGGTGGGGGTCGGTGTCACATGGTGCGGGGCCAGAGGTTGAGCCAGGGGTCGAAGCGGTGGGTGCGGAACTCACGGGCAGTGTGTGTGTGTGTGTGGGGGGGGGGGGTGCTTGGATCGCAGTAGGTGGTTTTGGAGTCACGTTAGGTTTTGGGTCTGTTACTTGGGGTCGGACTTGGGGTACGGGTTGATTTGCATATGTAGCAGATTGATTGCTTGGATTGATAAATCATTTAGTTAATTAGATCGCCTGAAATACCCCGTCGATTGGCGGTGAAGAATAACCAGCAGATCCTGCGATATTCCCGTCCGTGCGTTTGTTATTTCCGTTTGTTGCATTTTCTTTCATCAATTTCCGATATTCGGCATTCATTATGCGCGGCACGCAACGCTCGACGTAAAGAATGGTGCCGGGGATAGAAGACGCTCTCTTCGAGGTGTGTGCGCCATAAGTTCGGGGAAAGTGGGGAGAAGAAGAGGAAAGAGAGAAGTGGCAGAGAGAGACAGAAAGAGAGAGAATGCTGTCAGGAGAATTGGAGACAAAGGTAAAAGAGAATGAGAGAGACGGATTGATGTCAGGAAGTGAAGGTGAGAGAAAGATACAGGAGAGAGACTTAGGAAAGAGTTGTTAGGAAGATCCGTGAAGAAGAAAGAGACAGACAGACGTAAAGAAGAGACACACTAAAATGAGAACAGTGAGAACAAAAGGAAATAATTAGAAGATGAATCACCATGAAATGTTAAAAATAACTTTATTAAAAATAGATTTAGATAAGGATAAGCAGATCTTTAACTGAAAAGTAACATGTAATAAGAATGAGAGATAAAAATGACAAAAAATAGATGAAAATGTTAGATATGATAAGAATTACAGAGCTTCAAACAAGAAGGTTTGCAGACGACCAAGCTGTACTTACGAAGCACAGAAAGATAGGGAATTCAAGATGAGAGTAAAGAAAGAAAGAAATCAGAAAAGAAGAGAGAATACAGAAAATAAATCAACAAAAGAGAGAAAAAAGGGGGGAAGCAGGGAAAAAACAAGGGAATGAAGAAAAAAACGCGAAAGAGATCGACCAAGGCACAATAAACCAACCACTTCTTACCCCCGAGGAGTTACGACAAAGTGTTGATCATCAGCGCGTGAATCGCAAGCCCGTCACTCCCTTCCCCTCCATCTCTCCCCTCCCCCATCCCCATCCCCCCATCCCCCTCCCCCATCTCCCTCCTTCCCTCCCCCATCTCCTTCCTTCCCGCCTCCTCACCCCCTTCCCCTTCCTCCCTACCCTAACCCCCTCATTCCCCCGCCCTCACCCCCTTCCCCCTTCCTCCCTACCTAACCCCCATTCCCCCTGTCCTCACTCACCTTTACTCATCCCCTAACCCTCCTTCCCCTTCCCCTTCCCCCATATCCTTCCCCCATCCCCCTATCCCCTGCCTCCTTCCCCATCCCGCCCTTCCAGCATCCGACTGATGGGCCGATCTCTCACCGGCGCCTCGCTTCATCTCGCGCGCTCTCGGATTTGTATCGCCTGGGATGCTGTGGGTATAGATTTTTTTTTGGTTTATTGATTGATTCAGCTTATTGAAATATTTCTTTGGCTCGTGTAGCGTTAGAATCATATTTTGAGATGATGTGGAGAGTGTTTTTATTATTTGTTTAGTATGTTTTTTTCTATTTATTTGTTGATTTGGTTTATTTATTCGTTTATCTCTCGAGTAATGATTTTGTTTTAATCTTTTACATGACACATCAGAGGATTTTGAATTAAGGGAGTGCTGGGTGGGACTTAATTAGTGAAAAAAAATGTGTTCTGAGTCAGGAATTCCGTTTAGTAGTGATGGTTGAGCCACATGTCAGCCCCCCCCCTTAGAAAGTGGTCTGTGATGAATATGTGTCACTCAGCAAGTAAGTCAGTGAGGACATGTGCCAGTGCTTAAGTGATTCATGAATATCTACTTGGCAAAGAAGTAGAGGGGAAGATGAAAAAAATAAATGTGGGAAATATAGTATCGGCTTCGAGCCATCTGCTTTTTTGTTTCCATGTTCGCGAGGGAGGAGGCGCTTCGATATCCCTCCTCTTCTTACCCCTCTCTTCCTTTTTCCTCCTCCTCTTCCTCTTCCTCCTCCCCCTCTTCTTCTTATTCTTCTGTTTCTTCTTCTTCGTCTTCTTATTCCTCCTCCTCCTCCTTCTTCTTCCTCTTCCTCCTCCTCCTCCTCATCCTCCGTCGTCTTTCTCGCTCTCCTTCACCTTCTTCTCCTTCTCCTCTATCTCCTCCTCCTTCTTCCTCTTCCTTTACTTTGCGTTGCCTTTGCCCTTGTCTTTGTTTTTGTCTTTGACCTTGTCCTTGGCCTCTCCATCCTCCTTCTTCTCCTTCTCCCTCCCTCCTCCTTCTTTTCCTTCTCCCTCCCTCCCTCCCTCCTTCCCTCCTTCCCTCCTTCTACTCCACCTCCTTACTCTTCTATATTTATATCTCCTCCATATCCTCCTCCCCCTCTTCCCCTTTCCTTCTCCTCCTCTCCCCCTCCTCCTTTTCCTTCGTCCCCATCTGCCTCGGCTCCTCTCAGCTGCCCTCAGGTGTGGGGAGATAAAATGAGGGTTTTGTATGAGTGCGGGGAAGAGAGACTGAGAGAGAGTCAGCCAACGGGAAGGAGGAGGAGGAGAAGTAGTAGTTGAATAAAGAAGAGTAGGTGGAGAGGGAGAGAGAGGAAAGGAAACAAAAGGAGACGAAGAGGAAAATAATACAAAAAGGGATAATGATATTAAGAATAATGATGATGATGATGATGATGATGATGATGATAAAATAATAATAAAATAATAAAATTGATAATTAATAATAAAATAATAATAATAATAATAATAATAATAATAATAAGAAGAAGAAGAAAGAAAGGAAAAAATAAAAGGAAGAAGAGTGGGAAGAAATGGAGAATAACAGAGGAGAGGGGTATGAGAGGGGAGACCAAAGAGAGAAAAAAAGACAAGGAATGGGAGAACATCAAATGAGGGATGCAGCGAAAAGGAAAAGGGTGAAAAGAACATAATCGTCATCATAATATTATATTGTATATATGTGTGTGTGTAGGCTTTGTTTATATATTTTTTCTCCTCTTATTTGTATATGGTTATATTTTTGTTGCAATTTGCAGATAATTCGAACATTGCAAAAATCCGGAGAGGGGTGAGGAAAGGAAGGGTTATTGCCTATACTTTAAATGGATTTAATTAACTGCTTCATCATTATCAAATGAATAATGTCTTGTTTTTTTCCACTTGCAGGTAAGAGCGTGGCTGCTGCCCCAACCTCCCCTTCGACGCATGCGAGGGACGTCGCTGCGTCACTTGAGACGAGTCGACGTCAGGCATTGAACGGGTCTGTTCGCTTGAAGGTGAACACGCATTTTTCTTCTTCGTTTTAATAGCTCTTTTTTGTTTACTTTCATTTCCTCGTCGTCTTTACTTTCATCATGGTAATGGTTCTGCGGTGTGTGTGCGTGTGTGTGTATGTTGAGCCTCAGTAACTGCAGACGAGCGTGCGTGAACGTGCAGTTTTCTTTCACGTATTGGAACATTCGTACATATTTGCTTTGGTTTTTGAGATGGTTTTATGTGTAACATGTGCGCCTACGTGTGTGTGCGTGTGTGTGTGCAGATTTTTTTTTCGTGTGTAGTGTGTACACATTGCTTGAATAGGTGTTTAGACAGGAGGGAATTTTTGTTGTTGATGATCACGTGCCTTTGGGGGATGTGCGCGCTGCGTTTCCGGGTCACTGGAGCCTTAGAAGCGGAGCGAGGCAGGACGTGGCGCCCGAACGCCGTGTTTACTTTGCTCGCGCTGGGCGGCCGCGCGCGCGCCTCGCTCCCAGCGCTTCCGTCCTCCCTGCATACTTATGCGGCGTTCTCGGGCCTTTTTGTTCTCGCTTTTATCCGCGGGTCTCTGTTCGCCTCCATCCTCACTCTCCTCTCTCGCGCGTGTTTATGTTTGTATACTACTTAGGTATATATATATATATTTGTATATGTATGTGTATATGCATATGTATATGCATACGTGTATGTATATGTATATGCATATTTGTATAAATGGATGAATATAGAAATGTATATATCTATACATATATGTTATATATATTATGTATATTATATATAATATATATACACACGCACACACATATGTATACATATGTATATATAAATGTATATACAAATGTATATACACATATTAATATATATATATATATATATATATATAATATATATATATATATATGTGTGTGTGTGTGTGTGTGTGTGTGTGTGTGGTGTGTGTGTGTGTGTGTGTGTGTGTGTGTGTGTGGTGTGTGTGTGTGTGTGTGTGAGTGCGTGCGCGCGTGTACACGTACATTTATATTTACACTTATCCTGTCTCCACACACTGAACCCCGCAGTGTGTCTGCTTGCTGGACCACAAACATTGCTGCAGAGACGTAGGAGAGTAAGAGTCTCGGCAGGCTTTCAAGATTCATAATTTGTATGACGAAAATCCAGGAATTTTCGTGCTGTCGTAGAATCTTTCCCCATTTTTAACTGCCATTTCTGTGTTTATCTGCAGTTGTTTCTTAAGTTTGCCAGTCAACCAGCTGTGTTGTTTATTATAGATACGTTATGTCAGGAGTGATTAACAGAGCATTCACTCAAACCTCTGTGGGGTTTGGGGTTGCAGGTGCATCCTTCCACCATTTGCGAGCAGAGAAGCCGGCAGTCGCTCTGTCTCGGCCCGAACGCTATGGCCATGTGGCGGCCGCTGCCTCGTCGGGAGCCTAAAATTGTCTTCTCGTGGTTTATTAGGCTGCTGTATGTGTTACAGTGTGTGTGTGTGTGTGTGTGTGTGTGCGTGCGTGCGTGAGTGTCGCGTGCGTACGTGTTCTAAGTAGCAATCAAGGTATTTAAGTATATATTTAAACGTATATATGTACATATTTATGTATATATATTGTATGTATATTTTGTATATATGTACGTATACATATGTATATATATATATGTATGTATATTTTGTATACACACACACACACACACACACACACACACACACACACACACACACACACAACACACACACATATATATATGTGTGTGTGTGTGTGTGTGTGTGTGTGTGTGTGTGTGTGTGTGTGTGTGTGTGTGTGTACACGTGTACACATATATATATGCATATATAATATATATATATATGTGTGTGTGTGTGTGTGTGTGTGTGTGTGTGTGTGTGTGTGTGTGTGTGTGTGTGTGTGTGTGTGTGTGTGTGTGCGTGTGTATGTGTGTGTGTGTATGCATGTATGTATATGTATGTATATATAATTGTTTTGCTCAGGTGTGGCGCTTTCGTTAGCGTTTTCTCTACCTCCGTCCATACGCTTCATGACTCACTCGGCGGGATATTTCCAGATTAGAGATCAGCTTCGTAAATACATTTCTAACCGAGTATCACACGTTTTTCTTCAGAAGTTATGAGAATCTTGAAGCCTTGCACTTCCTGTAGGAATGTCCTGAGTAAGACTTCTTATAGAAATGATATTTGCAGAAGAGTTGCTCTGTATTTATTTTGATTCTCGGTCTCATCGCCACCGTCTTATTTCAAGCCCGCGAACTTTTTTTCCCCCGTGCCGTGGCTCCGGGAAATTCCTCCGTTGATCCCTCTCCCCCTGCTATGCTGTAGAGCCATGCCGTACGTAATAGTATATGCTGTACGGTATGCTCTTAATCCTGGACCTTTCCGTGAATTCAGGTGCGGCGCGGGTTGCAAGCGAAGGGTCCTAAGGCGCGGAAATGGATCGGGGAGATTCGCGCGATCGAGATGAAATGGTTTTGGCGGGAAAGAATTCGAAAAATTCCCGCGTTCGGACATCTGGTAGCGCTTGTTTAGTCTAGCGGGGGATTGGCGGTGGTGACTTCGGTATGTTTTGTTAGATTTGCATTTTTCGAATTCTCTGTGGGAGATTATAGAGATATAAAATTGACACATTTTCTCGGGCATATTTGTTTGTTAGAGAGGGACGAGGTCAGGGAAAGGGATGACCATTACAGCTCCTGGTTACGTTTTCAAAAAATATATATGTTGGATTTTTAAAGCTCTGGACATTTCGTCCTTAATCCTGTAAGACCAGGTTTTGCCAACGTTTTATACTAAATAAGTGATATATATATATATATATATATATATATATATATATATATATATATTGTGTGTGTGTGTGTGTGTGTGTGTGTGTGTGTGTGTGTGTGTGTGTGTGTGTGTGTGTGTGTGTGTGTGTGTGTGTGTGTGTGTGTGTGTGTGTGTGTGTGTGTGTGTGTGTGTGTGTGTTTGCAATATACTTTATGCGTATTAAGTATGTATTAGTGTATGAACAGCAAATGTATATACAACATGTACTTGTTTTTATACACATTTATAAAGTAATGCAATAACATGTACAGTGTATGTATACTCCTCTGAAATTTTACATCCACATTATCGGTGTACCTTTCGAAACGTTCGCTTTTACAGACTATAATATAGTTTTGGGACAATAAAGCCATCAGTGGAGATATTTGGGCAAGTGTCTTTTACCCTCCATTTAAACCCGAATCAAATGCTTCTAAATTAAAGTCAAGGGCTTAAACTCGATAGCAGATTTGGCTTTTAGAAATGCCCTGAATTCTTTCGGAGTCACGTCTGGCGAATAGAGTGTGTCACCGACCTGCTTAAAATTGTTTTTGGTCCGAGAAGAGAGCGCGGTGCGGGTCCCGAGCATTGTGGCGGCGAAGAGGCCAATTTCCGGCCCTCAGTCCTCAACCGTTTCGGAGTTTGATCCTGCGGGATGGATCCTGCATGGACAATGAGACGGATGGCAAAGAGGCGGATCGGTATTGCGGGATGGGTTCAATTCCGACGCGCACGCTGCCATGGGCTTTGGGAGTGTCGGCGAGTCCCGTCGCAGAGGCTGGCAGTCGCTGCGAGAAAGGGCCACGTTCAGGAGCGATTGAAGTTTGTCAAGGAATTATGTTAATTATGATTCTCCGCGAATGTTTTAATTACAACGTTTTTTAAATTCGTTTTTCAGCCACAGGGAAACGGATTAGACGTACTTGCAATTACTCTGATTTAGCCATTTTTCATATGGGAATGTTGTGTTCGGCTTAGGGCGTCTTCTGTACGTGCCTTAAAAGTTAATCCAGTATTAAAGTTTAATCCAGATCTCTCGTGCGCATGCGCATTGGCAGCGTCCAGGATCAACTTTTAATGCACCTCTGGTCCAGGCTTTAATATTAAGCTCATTTTTTAATCCTGCACATGCCCAGAAGGGACATGTTAATCCCACCAATCATGTACTGTTACGTCACGTGCCCGTCATGAACTTTACGGATGCCATCGCACAGAGTTATATTCGGCAATAACATCGATCGTCTTAGAATTTTCATAGTATTTATTATGAAAATGAAATTATATATATTTACACAAATTATCAAATATTCTGATAAAGGAAATAACTTATGGCAATTAATATAAAAAGCAATATAATCCCACGAGGAATCTCTGAAGTTCAGAGGCTGCGGGCATGGAACTCCTATTTCCAGGTTAGTGAAACAAAAATTATATGGCCAAGGTCACACAAGTTGACGTTTTAAATCAAATATGAACCAGTGTTTTAAAGAAGAATTGTGTGCTGAGTTTTCTCAATTACTTTACTGCAAAATTAACAAGTATACTTTTCTATGGACCTCCTGAACAGCATCCTGAAGAAAACATGTTTCCCTTCTCGAACACGATTCAACGCAGCAAAGAGCTGTCCGAGGAAACTGCGCAATGGATATCAATTGGTGAATGTCATTTTTGTACTTGAGTGTCATTAAATAAAGATTGGTTTTATAGTTGTTAGAGCAGTTTCGTTACCCATTTTACTACTATAAATATAAGATCGTTATCATGAAAGAAAATAGAATATTTCATAAATAATCATGTTTCCCTTATAAGTAAGCCTACTTGTGCCTCGTTGTTATCATATGAAGATCAAACTGCATCTTGAGTGACTGACTACAACTCTCTATACAATCAATCTATAAAGATGAATATCAGTTGTCAGAAAAATCTTTTAACAATGCTGTGTCTAAATGCAAATTGCAAGGTTTATTTATCCAAGTAAATTTTATATCGGATTGCAAATCTTTAGGTAATATATTTAAAACTGTCTTCTATATCATATGCGTAGGGACATGAAGGGTGAATGTTGAATAGATATCTTTTGGGTGATTTTGTTGCTTATTTACAGGTATGAGTGCATGACTTGATCCAAACGCTACCCTTCACAACATGCAACAGTTATGTGTGAAGAGCAACTTTGCACAGAAACGTTTCAAAATACCACAGTTTTTCAGCAATAAAAAGAACATATCTCAGCTCCCACACTTTAGATTTGTAAAACCTATTCCGACACGCCCAGAAATACGAGACCAGGATCTTCACATCAACAGCAGAGGGCAGAACCATCTATATATCACAGACCAGAAACATCACAAAAATTGATAGAAATTTAAAGAGACAGTCCATTAACTTAAGATTCCAAACAAATCATATTTGAAACATAATCTTGACGAAATGTGTACAGAAGAGGTACGAACTTTCTTACTTTGATGTGATGCTAGTCTTAGTTTTCAATTTTGGGAACATTGGGAGGCATAAAGAAATGATAAATAATATGAATAAGTTTTTAATGTTTTGTCTTTAATTATGTAGGTGCGTCTGGGATGAAGGGAAGGAAAAGGTGGTCTTCAGAAGCATCTGAGAAGTTTATATTATTTACAGAACACTTTAAACAATTAGGAGGCAAAACTGCAGAGATAAAAAAGGCATAAGACAATTAGCATTATGAAAACTAGTAAGAGTCTCAGTTTCATGAAATACACATTAAATATGATAGATATTTTGAAACCTAAGAGATGTCTAAAATAGTTTCTTAAAAATGATTACCAAAAACATGACATTACAAAAAGAAAGAAAGAAAAAACATGAAATCTCCCAAAAGAGCGAATTTCACGCGCGACATTTCTCTTCTCTCCGACATGTTAACATGATAACGGTGGTAATAGAATAATGAGTACGACAGTTTTTACTGAACATTGCTGTCGCGCCGTCTGGCAGCGGAGAGTGTCGTCTTCGGTACGGACACGGTGGATTAGTATTAAACAAAATACGGTATTAAGAGTTAAGGACGCTACAGAAGACGCCCTTAGGCTCTTCGTTTATAGATTTCATTTTTTTTTAATGCCTGCATGTATTTTAAGAGGGAGAGCACGCTTGGGTTAGCCAAAAATCATTCACTTCAATGAATTATTACGTAGTGCCCATGTGTGACGGTCAGCTATGGATTAAACAAACAGTGCCAGTATACTATTCATGTTGGGACCCTATATTTACTTAGCAGTTATCGTTTTCTTTGATTGCTACGGTAAACAAACGCATATTTGAAGACCAAGGCCCATATTCCCTAATTAGATGAAGAATGTCTTATTGTAAATATATGCAGACCTGCGATATGTAGGCGCACGGCGCGCGCGCGCGGCGCACACGCACACACACCACACACACACACACACACACACACACACACAACACACACACACACACACACACACACACACACACACACACACACACACACACACACACACACACACACACACACACACACACACACACACACACTCACAACACACACTCACAACACACACTCACACTCACACTCACACTCACACTCACACCACACTCACACTCACACTCACACTCACACTCACACTCACACACACACACACACACACACACACACACACACACACACACACACACACACACACACACACACACACCACACACACACACACACACACACACACACACACACACACACACACACACACGTCTGTGTGTGTGCACGTATACACTTAATATATAGATATGTATTTTTGATATATGTACCAGTATGTATGTATCTTCATGTGTGTGTATGTTCAATTATGTGAACAAGGGACTTTCTGATAGATATTTTTAATAATCTGATATGTAATTGAATACATATGCTGCATATTGTACTGTCAATATGTACACACAAAAGTCACGGGCAGTTTGTACTGTAGATTTCTGCACACAAAATGGGTTGAGTTTACCGTGTGTGCAGACCCCATTGGAGCTTGTTTACCTAGCCTTTACCTCATTATAGCTGGTTGTATGTGGTGCTGGGTATACACCAGGGTATCTGAGATATGTCAATCTGGGGTTGTTTACTTCCGTTTCTCAGTATTTCTTCTTTGTACCGTAAACTATGTAACCATGTACCGATGTGTTCCATGGCGGATAGTATGTGTGCAGTAGAGTGTGTTCGTTTATTCATGTGCCCATGTGGAAGAGAGAAAGGGGGTGGGGAGGAAGAGGAAGAGGCAGAGGCAGAGGGAAAGCTAGGGGTCGAAGTGGACGTAGAGGGAGAGGGGGAGGGAAAGAAAATAAAATAAAAGAAAATGAAGAGGAAAGGAAGAAAGGAATGGAAAGGGAAGGGAAAGGGAAAGGGAAGGGAAAAGAAAGGGAAGGGAAAAGAAAGGGAATGGAAAGGGAAGGAAAAGGGAAGGGAATGGAAAGGAAGGGAAGGGGGAAGGGAAGGAAAAACAGGGAAAGGAATTTGCGGATGAGATAGAGAGAGAAACATTCACACAGACAAAAAGTCTGACGGACAGAGAGAGAGAGAGACAGAAACTCAGTCTGAAGACAGGAGCAATATATAGAATCAGTATATACAGTGTATTGTGAAATCCTCTTCTAGTGTATCCCTTCGCCTGTCGCCCTCTACCGCGAATATCTACACGCCCATAAACTCCTGGCACTCCCCGCCCTCACCTGTCACTGGCCTTCATGACCTCCACCTTCGACATGGGAACCGCCCACGCCCACGACCATAGACCCTCACCATCCTTCCGCCTGTCTCACCCTTCGGCCCTCACCCTGCCATGCTACCCACGTCTCCGCGCCACCACCCACCACCCTCCACCCTCCACCCTCTCAACTCCACCCCCCACTTGCCACCTCCACCCTTTCGCACGAACTACTTAAATGCGGGTCAAGTAAAAGGAAAATTAGGTTCAAAGCTGGAAAAATGTTTGGGTAACTTTTCCCCGCGTAGTGACATCTCGCTAAGTGTCTCTGCCTCCTCCTCCATCCACTCCCCTGCCCCCCCAACCCTGCCCCGATGTCCTACCCCCTCTACCCTTATCTCTCTTCCTGGATTCTATCCCCTTCTCTTCCTCTCGATGCCCCCTCCCTCCCTTCTTCCCTCCCTCCCTCTGTCCCTCTCCCTCTTTCCCTCCCGTTTTCCCTCCCACGGATCAAACTTTGATGTGCTCGGCTGGCTTATACGGAGAGGGAAAAGGGTTAAGTGGGAGTGGGGGTGGAGGACGAGAGTGATGGAAAGAGTGGAAGATGGAAAGAAGAAGGAAGGACAAGAAGAAAGGAGAAGGAAGAAGCAAAAGTAGGAAGGAGGAAGAAAAAGGACAAAGATGAGGAAGGAAGAAGAAGAATAAGAAGAAGACAAAAGGAGGGAAGAAGGAAGAAGACAAAGAGGAAGGAGTGTAACTTGGAAGATAGGGATATTGTGTGAACATTAGTAAGGATGGTTATATAAATGAAGATTATTGAGATGGGTTACTAATACTAACGAATGATGGCGGTGCAAGAATTGCAAAAGTAATCGTAATGATAATGATGGTGACAGTTGTGATCATTATGAGGACGAGAATAGGGATAATGTCAAGTAACAGTGATAGTAATAGTAATGATGACAATGATTATGATAATAATGATGGTGATGATGATAAGTGAGAGGGAGGGGGGAAGGAGGGAAAGAGAAAAAGAGGGAGAAGGATGAAAGAGGGCTAAGCAAAGACGCAAGAGGCGCAAGGAAAAGGAAAAGGAATCGAAACGCCCAACCAAGAAGGAGAGAGGGCTTACTCCTCCATCCAGTTGGCCAAACCCACGTAATCATTTTACCATGATTCACTCTAATTCGAATCATCCCAGGGGCCAGATGCGCCGCGACGCCCACCCGATCACACGCCCGCTCACAAACACGGCGGCGGCGGCGGCGAGAAGCGCTGACTCATAACAGTTTCCAGAGCCATAACAGCGTTTATACGTAATCAGCATAATCGCACGCCACGGTGCAGTTATTACAATTACTCCGGGATAAGTTTGTTAATGGCGTTTTTTTTCTCTCTATTTTTTGATGGCGTTATAGTTAGCCTCTGGTAATGTGAAATATGCCCCGGCGGCGACACGGGGTATTATCGCGAGGATCAGAGCCAGGGATGGCGCAGGCGGGGGCCGCGTGGTATTGTAAAATTGTTTGTGAGAGGATTTCATTTTTGGGTTTGTATTGATTTGATGATGTGATTGAGCGAGGTAAAATATCTGAACGCTCTTTAGGTAGTCATTCCCTAGAGGATTTCAATATTTTTACCCATATATGTACACTTTATTCTACTGCAAATATGAACGAAACAACTTTATTCGAATGTCAGAGATGAAATCATCTACGGGATTATTCCCTTTTCTTCTCTATTTTTCACAAAGACCTTTGGCCTGAATAGAATGCACCGCACGCCCAGTAATATTTTGTTTCTTGTTTTAATGTTTATATTTTGGCCGTCCGCAATGTAATTAATTTCCATCGGCAGTTCAGTGAGAGAGTAATTTCAGCTCCGCCTCTTTCACTGGTCTGCCGCCGTTTGATCTCGGGAGCAGAAAGAGGTGAGTTAATTGCTCTTTCTTATCTCTTGAACGATGTCGGGAGGAAAAGGCTTTGGCCGAAGAGCTTTTATTTGTCCATACTACCAGCTGATCAGGGCTCTGTTTAGCCGTTTCGGTTATCCTCTGACATCTCTTCTTCTTCTTACTCGTCCATCTCGTCTTTTTTCTTAATCTTTTTCTTCTTTCTTTTTCTTTTCTTTTCTTCTTCTTCTTCTTCGCCTCCTCCTCCTCCTCCTTCCTCCTCCTCCTCCTCTCCTCCTCCTCCTCCTCCTCCTCCTTCTCTTCTTCCTCTCCCTTTCTTTCCTCTCTCCTCTTCCTCCCCTCTTCCTTTCTACCTATTCCTTCTCCTCCTCCTCCTCTCTACCCTCCTCTCCTCCTCCTCCTCCTCTACCTCCTCCCTCCTCCTCCTCTCCTCATCATCATCATCATCATCATCTTCTAATCTTCGTATTCGTCATTTTCATTTCCTTCTTTACCATTATTTACGTCTACTCTTTTTTATCTGCATTCTCTTCTTAAACATTATCTCTTCTTCTTCGTTCTCCTTTTTCTTCCTTCTATTCCTCCTCCTCATCTTCTACTTCTTTCTCCCTCTCCTTCTCCTCCTCTTCCTCGCCCCTCCGTCTGCCTCTCCGCCGCCAGCCCCGTCGAGCGCCCGCAGCACCTGGCCCGCAATTAGGTTTCGTCCTCGTGCGATGAGCCTCACTTGGGACTCGGAAGACAGTCCCGGCGACGAAACTCCCCTTGGCTTGGCTTTCTTTTTCTCTCTCTCTTTCTGTCCTCTCTCTCTCTTCTCTGCTGTCTGTTGTCTCTTGCTGTCTTCTGTCTGTCTGTCATTGTTCTGTCTGCTGTCTGTCTCTGTCTGTCTCTTGGTCTGTCTGTCTGCTGTCTACTGTCTGTCTGTCTCTCTCTCTCTCTCTCTCTCTCTCTCTTCTCTCTCTCTCTCTCTCTCTCTCTCTCTCTCTCTCTCTCTCTCTCTCTCTCTCTCCTCTCTCTCTCTCTCTCTCTCTCTCTCTCTCTGTATCTCTGTTCTCTCTCTTCTCTCTTCTGCTGTTCTCTCTCTCTCTCTCTCTTCTCTCCTCTCTCTCTCTCTCTCTCTCTCGTCCTTCTCTCTCTCTCCTCTCTCTGGTCGTCTCGTCTCCCTCCCTCTCTCTCTCTCTCTCTCTCTCTCTTCGTCTCCTCTCATTCCTCTCTCTCTTCTCCTCTCTCCTCTCTCTCCTCTCTATCTCTCTCTCTCTCTCTCTCTCTCTGTTTTTTTTTGGGGTGGGGGGTCTTTGTGTTGTGGCATTTACGTAGTTTTTGTTTTCTTTTTCATGCCCCTCGCCCGCCCGTTTATCCTTTCGTTGAGACTTGCCGTGTAAAGGTAGGATTAGACTGGTACTTGGTGGAGGGTGAATAGAAAGATGGATATGAAAACAAAAAACAAAATTAGAAGTGGAAAGTGCGTAGAAAGATGGAAATGAAAAACAAAAAACAAAAATAGAAGTGGAAGGCGCATAGAAAGATGGAAATTAAAAAAAAATTGAAGAAAAAAGATGAAGAGGCGTACGAGTAGTTGGAAGCAGAAGGTCAAATCCGCCTGTGGCCGTAGCGGGATTTACTACTGATACTCAAGCGAGATGAAAGAGTGGCGGCGGAGGGCGTGGGCCGGGTGCTGGGAAGGGTCTCGGCTGAAGAGCCCAGGACGGCGCGTAGGGTGGGGGGCGGGGTGGGGGTGCAGGAGGAATCTGGGGCTGGAAAAAATTGGAACAGGAAGTAGGAAAGACGGATGGGGATAGCAGAGGTGAGGGATTGGCGGAGATGTAGCCTGCGGAGAGTGGAGGAGGCAAGGGAAGGTGATGAAGAGAGAGAAGGGTAAATTTAGAAGAGAAAGAAGGGAAATTGCGCGGTTAGGTAAGGAGGGAAGTAAAGATGATGGCGAGCTAGACATGAACCAGGGTCTTAATGCGAGACTTGCATCATTTTATAAGCAGAAAAAAAAGAAAGGTCATAGCCCTTCCTGCTCAGATTACCCCAGCGAGGCACTCTTATCAATGGGGGGGGGGGATTTATAAGATAAAGGATAACATCAACAAAAAGACATTATTCTGAGGGAAAAAGGAAAAAACGCATAGTTGTCGGGTTTCCAGTGTAACTCCTTCTCCTCCCATCACCCTATGGCAGGTCCATATCCCTAAACAATACTCCTCCCTCTCTCCTTTGCTTGCCTGCATCTCCTTCTTCCCTCCTCTGTCCCCTCCTCCGCTCCCCTCATCTCTATCCTCCCACTTCCACTCAATCTCTATCCTCGCGCTCCCCTCAAATCTCTCCTCCCGCCTTCCCTCATCTCTATCCCTCCGCTCCCCTAATCTCTATCCTAACTCGCTCAGACGGGTATCCTCCCAACCTACTCATGACGCCAATTTAGGCTCGCGGTTTTCCCACACTACGATGATCCGCAATTTCAGGCCCGCAGCACGTCGATGCTCGGCGGCCGATCGCGGGAAGGGGCGGCCGGCGGGGGTGGGTGGTGGGCGGTGTGGGGCCGGGGGGGGGGGGGGGGGGGGGGGGCTGAATTGGAATGAGTGGGAGAGGGATTGGTGGGGAGCGAAGAAAGAGTGTTGGGAGAGATGGAGTGGTTGGAGGAGGAGGAATGGTTGGGTAAGGTGGAATTGTTTGGAGAGCAGAGAACGGTTGGGTGGGAGATGGAAAGGTCGGGAATTGGATCGGCAGAGAATGGTAAGAAAACGGGCGCGGGAGAAAATGAAGTCATTTGAGTTATAGACATAGTCTGGGAGGGAACCGCAACGGGTACATTGGGACTGGCACTGTATTTTAAGGTGAGGAAAATCATGTCGTGTGCCGGAGCTGGTGAAAGTGACCGGGCAGCTGGGAGGAGCGAATAAAACTGATAATCGAGGATTAAATTGATAGATAAAGTCACATAAGTTGGAGGGCGCCGAACTCGTGGGGGATTTTCAAAAAAAATATATCCTTCGCTTGGCATGATGGAGATAATGCAATTGTTGCTCAAACCTCCGGCTTATTCTGTCATCGGAAAATATAATTATCGCTGCACAGCAAAAATCGATCTCGCATTGAAACACAAACACAATCTCTCTCTCTACTCATCTCACGCCCACGCCCACGCCCACGCACACGGGCACTCCTGACACGCACACGCACGACCCCCCCCACACCACACAACAACGGAATATATATTATAAATATATATATATATAATATATATAAATATAATATATAATATACATATATATATATGTCAAAACAAGACCTGATTCCATTCCTGCCTCTCCGCCAGCTCTCCGCCAAGCTCCGCCACGCCCTTTGTAAGAGTGCGATTGGATATCTGCGGCCGAGTCTGATATCTTCTTTTATCGAGCGGCAAGATAAGGGTGTGAAAGGGGTACAACAGGCCGCGCGCTGCACACGAATGAACGTCTTGTTCGAATGTTATGTATTATTAATGACCCGTTTTTTTCGTATTTGATAATTGTTGAATCCACAACCAACATGCGACAGATACCGAGAGAGGGCTCTGCCTTTCTGTTATCGCAGCTGGTGCAGTTTGGGCGTTGTGGCGCTTAACCTATGGAGGATGTCAGACGCAAGAGAATTTAACGTCGTAATCCTTTAACCTTACCTAATGCCCTTGTCTTACGGGCTAATCTATTGCTCTAAGCTTAGAAAAAATCTTTCGTTGCACATTTTGCCCAGGCGCAGGGTAGTTGAGCACAAACTAATTGCTACATAGAAGCAGAAGAGGAAGGAAAGGAAAGAGAATAGGGTAGAGGAGAGAAGATGTTTGCATGTGCGTGCGCGCGCGCGTGTGTACCATGGCTAGATTGCGGATTCGCTGTGGCACTCCCGCCCAATCCGTCGCCCGGACTTGACCTTGCTCTTAATCTTGTTTGTGACGTCTTCGCCGGCGGGGATTTGTGTCTTTCCTGAGGCTCCCCCACGGTCTGCGCCGCCGTTATCTCGGCGTTTCTTGCGCACTTTGGAGAGGAGGATTGCAAGTGCTGCGTGCGTTATAGGTAAACTCAACGTTTTACAACAAGCTTCTGGAACTCGGATGGTTTTATAGGGTAGCATTTCTCGGTTATCGTCTGCCCCCAGCCCCTCTCTCTCTCTCTCTCTCTCTCCTCTCTTCTCACTCTCTCTCTCTCTCTCTACCTACTCTCTCCCCTCTGTCTCTCTCTCCCCCCTCTCTCTCTTCCCCTCTCCTCACGCCACTCTCCCTCTCCAGCACCAACCATCACTGCACCAACATTACTTGTCTGAGGGATCGCCTCATAATTATCCGTATCATGATCTCACTATATCAGCATTCATGTTTTGCCACGGCCGAGTCGCCCATTATTAAAATACTAATACATTATTAACCGTATATTAAGGAAGTAATTTTCATTTCTCACCCGAAGCGCGTAATTAAGCC
>NW_020869714.1:193931-196431 GCF_003789085.1 Penaeus vannamei | reverse complement strand
TCTTATTGTTGTTTAGATTTTCAACGCTATCCTTATTTTATGAAAGAAATTAATGTCAGCGGTATATTTTGGCCATAAATACCCGCGTTACATTTCTCTTGTTTTTTTGTGTCTTCCCTGTCTGTTGTTAAAATATTGCTGTTTTTGTTGATGATGTTGGTAC
Organism: Penaeus vannamei; assembly: GCF_003789085.1. NCBI lineage: Eukaryota > Metazoa > Arthropoda > Malacostraca > Decapoda > Penaeidae > Penaeus > Penaeus vannamei. Next base: position 196,268 of record NW_020869714.1, on the reverse strand, counting down.
ATTTTCCTTCCCCTGCTCTTCCTCTCCCCTTTTATGCTCAACCTTTCTCATTTTCATTTTTTTTCTTTTTTGTTTTTTTCATTGTTTCCTTATGTGCCTCAGTGTTAGCCTGCTGTTCCAGTGTCACTTTGCTCTCTGCTCGTTCTTTCTTTTTTTCCATTCTCACATCTCTTTCCCCTTCCCTTTTCATTCCCTCTCTCTCTCTTTTCTCCTTCCTCTTTCTCCTCTTCTCTGCTCCTTTTCCTTCTTCTCTCTTCTCCTTCTTCCTCCCTATCCTCCTTCTTCCTCGCTCCTCTACACCTAACTTAAACTAACTCAAACCAACTCAAACTAAAACTCTAACTCTAACTCTAACTCTAATACTTAACTCTAACCTAAACTCTAACTCTAACTCTAACTCTAAACTCTAAATCTACTCTAACCTAACGCTAACTCTAACTCTAACTCTAACTCTCACTTCCACTCTCACTCTCACTCACCTCACCTCACTCTCATCTCACTCTCTCACTCTCACTTCACTCTCTCTTCACTTGTCTCTCTCTCTCTCGTCTCTCTCTCTCTCTCTCTCATTTCTCTCCTCTCTCTCTCTCTCTCTCTCTCTCTCTCTCTCTCTCTCTCCTCTCTCTCTCTCTCTCTCTCTCTTCCCTCTCTCTCTCTCTCTCTCTCTCCTCTCTCTCTCTCTCCCTCTCTCCTCCTCTCCTCTCTCTCTCTCTTCTCTCTCTCTCTCTTCTCTCTCTCTCTCCTCTCTCTCTCTCTCTCTCCTCTTCTCTTCTCTTGCTCTCTCTCCTCTCTCTTCTCTCTCTCTCTCTCTCTTCTCATCCCCTCTATCTCTCCGCCTCTTCAACTCCCTCTTCCTCTCCCTCTCTTCTCTCCCTCTTTCATCCTTCCTCCTTCTCTCTCTCCCACGCCTCGTCTCTCTCCCTATCTCTCATCCCCCTCCTCTCTCTCCCTTTCCTCTCCTCTCTCTTCTCTCATCCTCTCTATCCTCTCTTCATCCCTCCCTCCCTCCTCTAAACGCACTACCGACCTCGCTCTCTCGCGCACATTCCCAACTCTTTGCAGAAATGGGACTCCATTTCACGATCCGGAAACGATAGAACCTTTGTCTCTTAGGGGAATCGAAGTCGGGCACGTGACTTCTAGTATTGGAGGGAGGGAGGGAAGAGAAGGGGAAGGGAAAGGGAAGGGGAGGAAGGAGAAAAGGGAAGAAGGGAAATAAGGAAAATGGGAAGGAAGGGGAAGGGAGAGGAAGGGGAGGAGAAGGAATGAAGGGAAAGGGAAGGGGACGGAGGAAAGTGAGAGGAAGTGAGGTAGGTGAAGGAGCAGGAAAAGAATGAGAAGAAGAGAGGGAGAAGGAGGGAAGAGATAAGGATAGAGAATAGATGGAAATTGGAAAGAAAGAAGAAAAGAAGAAAAGGAGGGAAAGAGGAAAAGAAAGTGAAAAAGGATGTGGAGAAAGGAAGTGAGATAACAAATTGAATACATTAATGAAGCGGAAAGAAGAGATGGGAACGAGAACGGAGAAAATGAAGATAAGGATTAAATGAAAAGGAGGAAAGGAAAGGTGAGGGGGCTGATCCAGGAAGTATTATATGAGGCGGGGGAGGAGGCAAAAGGGCAAGCAGAGGTGGTAAATAAGGGGCGAGGCTTCAGGAGAGCAATCACCCCCCCCCAGCGACCTCTCCAAATACTTCCCGTCGCCTCCCCGGGGGTCGTTAGGGTGAAGGCGGCGCTGTTGCTTAGGGAGGAGATAATGAAGGCTCTTATCGCTGTTCTTTCTTGACGTCGCGATAAAGGATTAAATTTGGAGGTGAGGCGGTCCTCAAGGATAGAGTCGATCAAAAGAGATAGGAAGAGATTGAGTGAGTGGAGTGAGTGAGTGATGAGTGAGTGCAGTGAGTGAGAAGATGATGAGTGGTGATTGAGTGAGTGAGTGAGTGAGTGCAGTGATGTGAGTGAGTGAGTGAGTGAGTGAAGTGAGTGTGTGAGTGAGTGAGTGAGTGATGAGTGAGATGAGTGTAGTGGAGTGAGTGAGTGCAGTGAGTGAGTGAAGTGAGTGATGATGAGGTATTGAGTGAGTGCAGTGTAGTGAGTGATTGATTGAGTGAGTGATGACGAATGAGATGAGAAGTGAAGTTGAGAAGTGAGAGTGAGAGAGAGAAGGAGAGAGGAGAGAGGAGAGAGAGAGGAGAGAGGGGAGAGTGGTGTGTGTGTTGTGTGTGTGTGGTGTGTGTGTGTTGTGTGTGCGTGTTGTGTGTTGTGTGTTTGCATGTATACATGCTGTATAACTGTGATATAGGTTACATAGTATTATTGCATGCTGTGTGCAACTGCGTA
>NW_020869714.1:165123-193831 GCF_003789085.1 Penaeus vannamei | reverse complement strand
CTCTCTCTCTCTCTCTCTCTCTCTCTCTCTCTCTCTCTCTCCCCTCTCTCCCTCTCTCTCCCTCTTCTCCCCTCTCCCCTCTCCCCCTCTCCCCCTCTCCCCTCTCCCCCTCTTTCAGGCGCATCAATGAAAGAGAGTTCTACAAAGCAATTGAAACAGGTACCGTGCTTACTGCAGGGAAAGACCTTTATTCTATTGTTAAAGGTCGAAGATCAAGTCAAAAGGTAAAGTGCCCTATAGTGTATAATAGCATTATTTCTGTGTTTGCTTTGTGTAGATTATATGATGATTCTGCTCTTACATGCTGGATTTTACATACTGGATTTCATTTCAGATGAACAAATGTGAAAATCAGGAAAAGGAAAGCAAAAGGGCAAGAAAAAAGGAGACGTTAGTATTCTGTAAATTCAAATTCTATGATTGTCTTTCAATGTCTGTCTGTCTGTATAAGAGTGTCTAACACCTCTTGTTTTATAGTGTTTGAATTACAGGTGGCGTCAGGGATACACTTTATGGCTGTTCTCTTTATTGCTACGAGTTACAATACATACACAAGAATAACGATACACGAAGAACGGCGCTGGGTGGAACTCCCGCCCGGAGAGAGCGGAAGTGGGCAACTCAGGTCAGGAGCGAACAGGGAAGGTCGCTGAAGGTGTGAGTGGGAAGGCCCCACGCCCTGCTAGGGCGGGCAACCGTCAGGGAGTGTGTGTGTGAGTTATGGTAGGTCGCTCCTAGGCGACCTAGAAGGCGACCCGAGCCGGACAGAGTGGAGTATATTTAGAACAGGCTGCCGGTACAAACATCTGGTACCAACAACAGGCATACGAATACGGTACGCCTTATTAGTAACTCCGTCATCGCTCTGCCACCTATCCCCGCCTCGTCCTCGAGGCGCTGAAAATAGCTCCTTCTCGAAGTTGACCTGATGTTCCTACTGCTTCCCCTGCTGCGACATGGATCGGCTGACGACGAGGGTTCACGAAGTACGTCCTCGTTTTCTCCTGATCGGTCCTCGTCGCGTTCCTGTTCTCGGTTGTCCTCGCGCATCTCCTTGTCGGCCTTTTCATCTTCGTCTTTGGTGCATCCATCCGTCATCGACGTCCACACGTCCTCGAAGGTTTTGCCTAGGTCCTCCTTGACTTCGGTCCGTCCAGTCGTCCTCTTAGTCCTCATCCAGGTGGTACTCAGCGGCATCGTCGTCCACACGTCCTCGCAGATTCGTCCAGGTCCTTCTCGGCTGCGGCTCGTACCAAATCCTCGTAGCCTGCGTGTCTGGGTCTACGGCGTCCTGGGTAGGGGCGTCCTTTCATCTGAGGGCGGCTTACTCCTGCGCTGGGGAGCTCCTGGAGTTTAACCGATCTACGGGCGTCCAGGCAGGCGGCTTTTCATAGCATCACGGGCCTGCTCTGACGAGTTCCTGGTTCTTCACTGGATCTACGGGAATACTGACAGGCGGCACCCGTCCACTTGATCTGGGCGGCTTAATACCTGCAATTTCCCGAGTCCTTGTCCTTCGGCCTGCGGCGATCTTTTGGCGATGTTTGTCTCACGGCATTGCAAGGTGATCGTGCTTAGTTAGATACCCTTTGGTGCCGTGTCGGATATACACATCCATTATATACATGAACCAGTTCATACATGTAAGGGCCAAGATAGTAAGAGAAAAAGAAAAAAACAACAGAGAGGGAGGGATGTTATTTAAGTGCTGTTAGCCATTATTTTTATGCTAATTTGCCGTTTTTGATGTGGTTATTTCATTTATTTTCGTTTTTTTTCACTTTGTATTTTTCAGGAAGAAAAATAAATGAGGGAGAGGAGAGTAGCAGTTCTCACAAACTTGCTTGAGCTACTAACCATCTCAGATAGATATGAGAATAGATAAGGGAAATGACATCGGCATCCGCAAGGATAACTTGAACCGATTGTCATTTCATAGAGAAGAAAAATATGTATTGTGCATCATTTCCACTAATCACGATCAGCAACGTCACAAGGCAAAGAATAGCCTTAGACTACGACACAACAAATCCTATAGATGAAGATTTGATTTAACAGTGTCTGTTGAACTGTGTGGAAGAGTGTGAGAAATGATTGCGTGTATATTTACTCATCACAGCAATATTGCGGGTAAAAGAGATATCCTGAAATTATGTACAACAAATCCTATAATTGAAGATTTTGACTTACAGTGTCTGTTTGCGTGAATGAGTGTGAAGAAAAAGCGAGCTCACACGAAGATTGATCACAAACATGAGTTTAACGTTCATTTTAGCGAATGTTATAATCATTACAATGTCAATATAACAATTATTTCACTTACTCCAAGAATTCAACATTAAATAATATGCGACTTAACGTACGTAAATGAATGGTCACATGAAATTTCTTTTGCAAGCTTTCGCAATGCAAGCATCCCAGTTCAGAAATGTTTTTTTATGCGTTAACCCCAATTATTTCATCGTACTTAAACAAGTTAGAGCTAGTTTTCATTGACAGAGGGTCCCTTATGCCCAAATTATCTGAACGAATGAAGTGACTATATGAGACTCGAATTTCATCGTTAGTCTTACTCTACAATCTGTGAATGGCGCACGCAGATAACTACGAATCACACGATTGTCGGAATTTTCCGGACATGCCACCGGTAATGAGGCGAGACGGATGTGTTTACTAAGCGAATCATTTCAAGCTTTAAACCCTAGTCCTTTCCTAATCAGACATTAATACAGGTCACACCGACTCAATATGCCGAACGAATGAGTTATGCTTCACTTTCATTATACTTATTGCACGATGAAAGGGGAAGATTGTTACGCTTTATTCATTAAAATGAATTTAGAAATATTTGCGATCAGGCTATTATTCTTTGCACCGAAGAATTGTCACTGAATAGCGTTGAAGGCCTAATTACAGGATCCCTCCAAGCCCAAGACGGAAGAGAAAGTGAGGTCGAGGGGGGGGGGGGGGGCTGTTTACTACAGAGAAATAAATTATATGTTCGTGAGTGCGAAATAACGAAATCAGTCAGAGAATAAAATGAACTAAAGAGTCCAACAATGAGTGAAATTCAATCAATTAACTAAATTTGTACAAGAAGAGAAGGAATACACAGAATTCGTGAATGATCGCGAATTACAAAAAGAAAATTCTCAGCTTGAGAGAAAATCATGAACTTGAGTTGAATTTTGTTGTCATTCAAACAATATAAATAAATCTGTAAATGCGAGAAAATTAATTATTTAAAGAACGATATTTCATGTGTTTGCATCCAGACCTGACACATCCTGAGGAAGTGTCTTCCGGTCCCGTTGATTGACAGACTGTGAGTGTTGCCATTATGCTGTTAAGTTTTCACTATTAGCACTTTCCACCAGCAAAACCATCGTGGAATGGTTTGCTTAACACGTGTATGGGAGAAGAAGAAAGGAACAAGAAAAGAATTTGAACCACACATGTACTCAGGTGGTTTTGGATCCTTGTTCTTCATATCGCGATGTTTTTATAGGCGACCGGTCCTAGTTCTTCAGAATTCTTAGTTCATGCTTCAAGCCGAAAGGTTAAAGGAATCCCACCGCTGCCACCAGAATATAAGAGTGTCTAACACCTCTTGTTTTATAGTGTAGTTTGAATTACAGGTGTCGTCAGGGATTCACTTTATGGCTGTTCTCTTTATTGCTAAGAGTTACATCACATACACAAGAATAACGATACACAAAGAATAGCGCTGGGTGGAACTCCCGCACGGAGGGAGTGGTCGCTGAAGGTGTGAGTGGGAAAGCCCCATGCCCTGCTTGGGTGGGCGACTGTCAGGGAGTGTGTGTGTGAGTTATGGTAGGTCGCTCCTAGGTCAGTTCTGTCTTCTGACCCCTGGCGACCTAGAAGGCGACCTGAGCCGGACAGAGTAGAGTATATTTAGAACAGGCTGCCGGTACCAACAACAGGGGTACAAATACGGTACGCTTTATTAGTAACTCCTTCATCGCTCTGCCACCTACCCCCGCCTCATCCTCGGGGCGCTGAAAATAGCACCTCAAAGTTGACCTGATGTTCCTACTGCTTCCCCTGCTGAGATATGGATCGGCTGACGACGAGGGTTCACGGCGTACGTCCTCGTTTTTGCCTGATCGGTCCTCGCCGTGTTCCTGTTCTCGGTTGTCCTCGCGCATCTCGTTCTCGGCCTTTTCATCTTGGTCCTTGGTGCATCCATCCGTCATCGACGTCCACACGTCCTCAAAGGTTTCGCCTAGATCCATATTCGTACCGTATTTGTACGCCTTATTAGTATCTCCTTCAGTCTGTGTGTGTGTGTGTGTGTGTGTGTGTGTGTGTGTGTGTGTGTGTGTGTGTGTGTGTGTGTGTGTGTGTGTGTGTGTGTGTGTGTGTGTGTGTGTGTGTGTGTGCGTGTGTGCGTGCGTGCGCGCGTGTGCGTGCATGCGGGCGTGCACACTTGTATATATGTATGTATATGTATATATAAAATACTGAGTAAAGAAATTATTTTTATTCTTTTATTTGTATTTGTTCATTAGGAATGTCTTGGTCCTCAGTCATGTATGTTACATTTTGGATAACTAATTTCTTAATTTCATTCTCTTCAGAGGTAAAGATCATAGAACAAAGACTTTTGGTAGTCTGATATCGGGAATAGATTCCCAGAAAGCCTCTTCAAGTAAGCAAGTAAGTACCTTAGAATATGTACTTTTACATTTACGAATCTTTGATAATTAGAAGTCCCCTCAGAGTTACAGCTTTTCATCTTATTGCCGTCTGGACTCACTTCCCCCTTAAAAGCAAACTTTTAACCCATTGCTGATGGTTACTTGTACTGTTAACTGTAGTTCCTTTTTGTGGCTCCATAAGTGCTCAGCCACCAAAGAGCCAATTATTAGGCCTATGGGACTACACCTGTGTTTTTCTTTCCTTCCGTTTTATTATTTTTTTATGCTATTGATATTGATGTTATTATAATTGACTTTCTTCTTATTATGATATAAAAAATATTAATAGAAATAAGAAATAAAAAGAATATCTGAAAATCAACAAAAATGGTAAACAGATGAGATAGGTAAGACTGCTAATTGACTCCTTGTTGATTAAATGCTTCCACGTGTGAAGGCAAATGATAAACAAGGAGACAAAGATATGGGAAGTATTCTTACCAACCCAGTATATGTGGGTTAATTTGCACATGCTGGCCTACCCATTTTTCTTATATTACAGTAAATGTATCCTAAAATAAAACTTATTTGCTCTCTCATTTTATTATTTTTTAAACAATTAATATATATGATTTAGAAAGATAATGAACTGAGCTTGTATTCCCCAGACAATGAGTTGTAGATAGACTTTGTCATTTATCATTTTATTAATCTACAGTCTCTTTTTTTAAATTTTAGAGTAACTCTTCTCCTATTTCAAGTTCACTTGTTACTCTCTACCTCTTTATTATTTTGAGTGATTGTTTACCTCTATTTTTAATAGTATAGATATTAACTGACAGTTTTGAATTGAATCAGGAAATGGTTATGTCCTACATAGAGATTTTTACAGTTGTTGGGATTTGGGGAAAATCATAATAATGAGGTCCTTTCAGCCTGATGTATATAAGAACATCACCGTGAAGATTGAACCTGATAGTGATGTAGAAGATCCCTTTGAAGGAAACAGCATTCTTGCTGGCTTGATTCTCTATGATCCAGAACTTGCAAAGAAAGACCTGGAAGAACAGATGAAGCACACCTTGATTTTAACAAAGGACGAATTTTCTGATGCTGCAGATAAAGGTATTTTTATTGCTTTTGTAGCTTTTTTTGTATTGTTATTTATTACTTGTTTGCAATGTATTTGGTACTATTATTTCTTTAAATAGCTGATTATTATAGCTTGATTACCATACTTAATGCATGCAAATTATTTCCAAAACATTACAGGAGACTATGACACAGTGTTTGCTTCAATGCGAAGTGAAAGAATCCCAGATGTAGATTTTACATCTCTATTCCTCAAAGCCTCCCGGCGTGGACAACGAGACCTTGCCCTTCTGCTGTCTACTCATGTCCCAGACCTATTAAAGAAAGATGAATGGGGAGACAATGCTCTAACCATAGCTGCAAAACTGGTAATATTCTCAAAACTTTGATCTGGAGATGTCTTGTATATGGCTCTATTTTTACTGTAAGTAATTGACCTAGCAAACTGAACCAAAATCTAGTTTAGATGTTTATGATTTTTAAGCTTCACATTTACTATTTGATTTTTCAGGGTGATGTTTGCTTTGGCCATTATCTCCTACTACTAGATGTTCCAGTAAATGAATGTAACAGTCTTGGCCACACAGCAAGAGAAATTGCAATAAAGCTTGGTCATACTCATTTCTTAAAGTTTCTGCAGCACTATGAAAGAGGAATAATCTAATGATGTATATTTATGCAGAATTAACGTTTTACATAAACCAACAATTGTTGAAACAACCAGAATTAAAAATACATGGTAACACATGTAAACACATGCAAAAACACACACAGACATACACATGCATGCACCCTCACGCACGCACAATTGCATGCACATATACAATTGTATGCACATGCTTACCAATGCCCTACACGTTTATTTTGAGTGAGACGAGCACACCTACGCACGCATGCATGCATGCATCCTCACGCACCCACAATTGCATGCACATATACAAGAGTATACACACGCTTACCAATGCCCTACACGTTTATTTTGAGTGAGACGAGCACACTTACGCACACACATGCATGCATGCACACACCGACACACACACGCACATGCACAGACACACACAGCACAAACACGCACAGAAACACACAGACACACACACAGACACAAACACAAACACACGCACAGTCACACACACACGCACAGACACACACACACACACACACACACACACGCACAGACACACACACACACACGCACAGACACACGCACATGCACAGACACACGCACACACACACACACACCTTTATTGTCTATATTTCCATTCATCTGAGTTTAGTGTGTTATTTTGCATTTCCAAGATTACATTTCCTTAGTTCCCTGCCTTACGCATACCATTACTCAGTTGATAGGTAGAACCACTTCCATATAGCCCAGTTAAATCCAAAATTGAAACTTTTTCCCTAGAATTTTTTATTCCCCCACAAACTTAGATGAGGTATTAGCTCTAAAATTCAATAATTTATATTATCAAGTAACTGTCTATATACATATATCTAGGAAATCATGATGTCAAGTATTTTATCTACGTTCTTTACTAGCAAAAAAGGTTTATTAATCCCAAAATAAACTGCAATATGTGACTTTGTTGAAACTTATTTTTTCTGAACAAGACATACAAAAAAAGGGAAAGACAAAACAAAATATTGGCAGCTGCACAGATGGAGCATATGATATAACAATTAACAAAACTCTATTCCTTTGTTTAAAACTAACAAAATGCTAATTTCTCTTATGTCTAAGCAGATGGAAAATTTTGTTATCATGTCATAGACTGTGAACTACTGCCAACTATGTAACATTTCTGCTAAGAACAAAATGCTTCTTAATAAAACAACTCTCAATCATAAGATACCTTTTATTAAACAATCACTCAGATAAAACGTATAAATGATAATGCAACTTCAAGTATTGCCTCAGATTAGCAAATCTGACAGATGAGTTTCAATCCGTCTAAAATTTTATGCATAATTTCCATAGAGTTGACGTGGCCCTAAAATTGTACCCCCCCAATCCCTTGCCCGTTGTTGTCGTGGGGGGGGGCTTAGGGGACGGAGACTGAGACCCAATGCAGGGATCTCCCCTGCCTAGGGCCTCAGCCCTCGACTCAACTAATTTTGCATGGTCTTTTCCCCCTCCAGCTTCCTGTTTCCATCCCTTCTCCAAACCCTTCTACTATGTACTTCCTAAGGTGTGAGAGCCGTGCTGAGAGGATGAAAGGCTGACCTTGTGCTAGTCCTGAATGGCCTGCAGGAACTATGGGCACGGTACTCCCGACTAATCTAGCCCTTACCGTCAAGAGCATGAGGGTGGACTGTTTATGCCGTTTTATATAATCCAGGTTCCCCATGACCAGTAATGAAAATGTAATCCCATTATTAGAGGCAATGAGGCTAGCCCCTTTATCAAATAGCCCCAACCCAGGCTCTCCTTTGACCACGGCTCCGAACACTAAAACTACTACCCACTCCTCAATGCCTACTAGTGCATTACCCACCCAAGCAGAAAATCAGTCTCAAGAAGACATTCCTACCTACCCAACTTCCTCAAATTCATCAACTCTACCCGCAACTTTCATCAAGTAAGCCGCAGTACAGTACTCAAGAAGACGAAACAGCTTACTATACCTAGAATAGTCCCTCAAACTGAATCTATAGATCAGCCCCTGCGCTTAATAACTGGAACTTCTCTCTAACCCAGTCCAACTGTCTGCCTCCAATTATTACTTCCGACCTTGCTTCTGTACAATGCATTTAAGACCATAAATGTTTGGCGCATCATTACCGATGCCCCATATGTGCCCAACCTGGTCATAATCGATCCTACTCTGCTAACTCATAATGTATCTGAAGTTTAGTAGCAACTCTCAGATACTAAAATGGTCTCACTTTACGTGAAGCCAGACAGGAAGCACGTCGACAAGGTTTCTCTCATACTCCATACTCAAGTAACATCGTTCGCTCAGCCCCTCCCCCTCCACCCCAAAAGGTCCCCATTTCCACTTCTACATTCTACATCCCTCAGACCAATTCCTTTGCCACTCTAAACCCAGACACCCCAATCTCAACCCACAGCTCTATCTCAACTACAGCCCCAACACCAACCCCTCTCCCTCCCCGCACTACCCGCAGTAGACAGACTAAACGTTCTAACCCTTCTTCCCCTACAGCACAATCACCTCCACCTACCTATACCTTTGTTCCTGAGACACCAGTCTCCTCTTCCCCCCCTCATAAGAAAACCTTTATCCCACAAAACTCTCCAACCAATTCCATTGCAAAAACAATTACCTTCTCACAAAACTCTCCAACAAACTCCACTGCAGAAACAATGGATGACATTCAAAGCTATATGCTTGAGACACAAGAACCCGTAACTCATGCTCCTTCCACACTTGAAGTGGTTGCCGATATTCATACCCCTCCTACTAATATTCCCCCTACACCCCTTCCTCCTACTCCTCTCAACACAACCTAACCCCCTCAATCCCGTCCACCTCCATCCATCCTCCCAATACCCATCCTCCTGATATGCATCCCCCTCTTACTCACAGCACCCCTACACCCCTTCCTCCTAATCCCTCCCAAGACAACACATCCCCTTCAACTCCAACTATCCATCTTCCGATATTCATCCTCCTAACACTAATACTCCCCCCACATCTACTCCCTCCCAACATAACCCACCCCCTTCAACCCCAACTATAGGCACATTCTCCCTCCCTCCATCTCCTCTATCCTTTGCACTCCCTCCCGGATACACACGAGAATCACTCATGTCACAACAATGCCCTTCTCCAGATTCCCTACCTCCTAATATCCCTCCTTTACACCCCCTAGCTCCTTCCCCTTCAAATTCCCCAACACGTACTTGCGTTATCATTCGTAAATCAACTAGGATATAGCTCTCCTACATTGGAATATTCGCGGTTTCCGCTCTCATAGATCAGACCTCCGTCATATCCTTGCTTCTTATAATCCATCTATTATCTGCCTCCAAGAGACTTTCCTCACACACCCTCCTATTCCAATTCCCAATTACCATTTTATCTCTTCCCCACACTCCCTTTATGTCTCGTCTATACTTATCCATCATGAAACACCTTATGTCATACCTCCCATACAAACTTCTGTCCCGTGCACAGCTATTCGCATCTTTCTTCGCCGCTGGATCACAGTAATTTCAGTCTACTTCTCCCCATCACATCCCATTGACTTTACTGCCTTTGAGACTCTAATTTCCCAACTCCAACCACCTTTCCTCGTAGTTGGTGATTTCAACTGCCGCCACACTCTGTGGGGTGACTCTATCACCAACTCCCGAGGCCGATCTCTAGAACGCTTCCTCTTCACAAATAACCTAATTATTCTTAATTCAGATCGCCCCACACACTTTAACATGCGCACACAATCCTTTTCATGACTTGACCTCTCTCTATGCTCTCCTACTTTACATTTAGATAGATTTCATTGGTTAGTTCTAGAACCACTTTCCCAACACCTTTCTCCTACTTCATATGTACCACTTCCTAATCCTCCACGCTGGTGCTTTGATAGAGCTGACTGGCATACTTTCACTTCACTCTCTACTATACCTATCCCTCCACCCCCCTTACCGTCCATTTCAGATATGCTACATTGTTTTACTACCACGATCCTAAGAGCTGCCTATACAACCATTCCTCGACTTCTTATACCTCTAAATGTGTTCCATGGTGGAATTCTGATTGCACCAAAGCGCTTCGCTTAAAACGAGCAGCCTGGAACAGCTATCGCTACAAACGAGGCACCCCTCACCAGCTATCAGCCCTTATTTCATTTAAAAGAGCATCTGCCCATCTTCGCCGTATAATTAAAAACAGCAAATTTAATAGCTGGCAAAATTGTTTCCTCAATTACATTTCAGCTGTTTGGCGACGGATCCATAAATTATCAGGCAAATATCCCCCCCATCCTACATCCGTCCTCCATATTCGAGATATTCTCATCTCTGAGCCTGTTGAAGTAGCTAATGAACTGGGCAACCATTTCAGCTAGGTCAGTAGTGGCTCTCACCTTTCCCCACACTTTTCTTCCATTAAAGCCATCAAGGAACACACCCCTATTACCTTCACCCTATCCTCTGATGAGTCCTATAATGCTCCTTTTTCTTCTTCTGAACTCAACGCTGCATTACAGTCGTGCCGCAACACTCATGAAGGCCCTGATGGTATTCACTATCGTATGCTCCGACACCTCCCATCTTCCTCTCTATCATTCCTTTTAACTATTTTCAACCACATATGGACGTCAGGAAATTTTCCTTCTCATTGGCGAGATGCTCTTATCCTACCTTTCTTAAAACCCAATAAATCAGGTACCCTACCCCAAGATTACCGCCCCATAGCTCTAACTAGCTGCTTGTGCAAACTACTAGAACGAATGGTAAACTTCCGTTTAATGTGGTACCTTGAATCTCATAATCTCCTTTCCCCTTCCCAGTTTGGTTTCCGACGTGCCCGAAGTACAGCAGACCCACTTGCCCATTCCGAGACATACATTACATCGGCATTTGCACGCCATGAATCCATATTAGCCATATTCTTTGATCTAGAAAAAGCATATGACACCACATGGCGATACCATATCCTCCAACAATTGTCCTCCCTAGGTTTACGTGGAAACATGGGCGTTTTCATTAAATCCTTCCTTTCTAAACGTACTTTCCAGGTCAAGATTGCCTCTTCCACGTCATCATCCTTTCCTCAATTCGAAAGCGTCCCACAAGGAAGTGTGCATAGTACCACTTTATTCCTTCTTGCTGTAAATGACATAGTCTCAGTCCTACCACCAGGAGCCCGAGCATCACTGTATGTTGATGACTTAACCATCTATGCATCTGGCACATCCATACCAGATCTCTGTCAATTCCTTCAGTCTGCAATAACATCAGTAACTTCTTGGGCCACCAACCATGGCTTTCGCTTCTCTACCTCTAAATCTTTCCCCATCCTTTTCTCTTGCTCACGTACGGTCCCCAAACCCCCACTCCAATACCGTTCTTCTGGCAAATTCCTAGGCGTTATATTTGATTCCAAATTGTCCTGGCGAGACCATATCTTGTACATCAAAGAAAAAGCTCATCTGCCTCAACCTCTCTTCTTGCTCACCTTGATACAATCCACCACAGCGGTCTCCGCTTAGCCCTAGGCGCCTTCCGCTCCTCTCCAGTTGAGAGCCTATATACTGAATCAGGCATGCCGTCCCTCTCTCGACGTCGAGCCCTTCTCTCTCTCTCCGATGCTATGCTCGATTTCACCAATTTTCCCTTACCAAACTAACTATTCCACAATCCTTGCTTCATACCTTTACCTCTTCTCCACGTTTACCAACTCCTCTCCCCGTACAAATGGATACCCTCCTCTCCCATTACCCCTTCCCTCATCTCCGACTGTCTGTCCATTCCATTCCTCCATGGCTTATCCCTAACCCCTGTATTTGCTCCTCAGTTTTCCCTGACCCACCAAAATCAGATATTCCCCCCTCTATTCTTCTCACTCATTTCCTTGACCATGTCTCCATTCATTCCTCCAGCATTCATGTTTACACTGACGGTTCCAAATCCATCTCAGGAGCTGGATTCGCAGTAACATTCCCAAATGGCACTTTCAAATACACCCTCCCTCCTGAATCTAGTGTCCTTACTACAGAACTATATGCACTCCTTTTTGCCTTAAGACGCATATACTCATCCACCTCTTCCTCTTTTACTATTTTTACCGACTCCCGTAACTCTTTAACCCCCATAAAATCTATGCACTCGACCAATCGCCTTGTCTGTAAGATTCAGAACTGGTTGTTCTATCTATCCACACGTCACAAATCTGTCAGATTTTGCTGGGTACCCAGCTATGTTGGAATCCCTGGAAATGAACAGGCAGATGCTCTTGCACGCTATGCCGCAATGTCCACATCACCTCAACAACGCTTCTCACATATTCCAGCTACGGATTACTACCCCCACTTTAAGACCTTCTTGTATACCCGATGGCAATCTTTTTCGTCAAGACTCCACAACAATGTTACATACCGTAAAACTATCAATCTCCTCTTGGTCAGCTCCATTTCGCAAAAACAGACGCTGGGAGACGGCCCTCGCACGATTACGTTTTGGCCTCACTCGCCTAACACATGCCTATCTGATGTCACGCTCAGACCCGCCCTTATGTCCTCTATGTAACGTCCCTCTTTCAGTCCCACACATTCTCTTGTCCTGTCCACGCTTTAATACAGCACGTACCTCTGCTTTTCCACACCTATCCTCCCTGCACTCAAGGGACCCCATTATACTGCTTCCACCTCAACAAAGCTTATGAGAACTATTTTTGGCCCAAGTTCCGGTCGTTCACGTTTTGTCACAGTTACAAAGCGTGAACCTTTAATCTGTAATCCGAAAGGAGACCGAGTGCTGCACTACACCAAGCCACAAGAACTCTTGGATAAACCCTCGGCCCTCAGAGATGACACTATCAAAAATCGTTAGCTTTAATGCTGAAGGACTTTCAGCGGCAAAATTAGAGATCCTCTGAACTCTGAATACTGGTATTTTGTGTTTGGAAGAGAAACATTGCAATCCACGGCCAAAAAATATTCCTGGCATGAAGCTTGTTATCCACCAACCAAACCCTGTATATATAGTAGTGCTATATATACAAGAGATCCATCGAACAGTCAGAGCTGTATTAATCACTACGGTGATTGAATCGAAATCCTTCTAGTCAAAACCGAACACCTCATTATCACGTCAGTTTATAAACCTCTTCCAGCACCATTTGTCTGGCCAGCAAACCACAACCTGAAATGCAGAAAAAGCCTGCCTGGTTATCGGTGATTTTAATTGTCACAGTACCACCTGAGTCTACAGCCAGACAAACAAGGACGGTGAAGAAGTGGAACTTTGGACTATGAATCAATATCTCACCCTCTTTCTTGAGTGCTAGATGGAGAAGAGGATACAACCCTGATTTAGCTTTTGCCTCATCCAAACTTTTCAACAACTTTGTGAAATCCATCATGAAACCAATCCCAAAATCCCAACATAGACTTGTGCTAATAGAGATCAAACCTGTTCTAAGACCAGCTGAAAGCAAACCAACACCTAAATTCAATTTTCGAAAGGCAAATCGGGAAAAATTTACAACTGAACTAGATACCAAAATAACTAGCATTAACCAATTTCCTGAAGATTATTAACATTTCTAAAAACTTGTCTGGAGTGTTGCAACAATGAACATCCCAAGAGGGCATAAAAGGCAGTATGTACCTTGTCTCAACAACCAAAGTAAGATGCACCAGGAATACCAACAGGCATATAATCCGTTCTCTAAAAACACCAAGGAACTAGGCGAATCACTGCTCAATATGATTAACACAGAAAAAAGGACAGACGGCAGGAATAAATAACCGGAATAGAAATGACCCACACTATTAAAAAGGCCTGGAAAAGTATTTGGAAACTACACATGAGAATAATACCAACAAAAATGTTGCTGCAGTTACTCTGGACCAAGTTGCTCACCAACTACTTTTAAACAACAAACCCAAAACTAAGGAAAGGGGACGCAAAAAGAACATGGAAGTTGAAATGACCAACTATATGAACAATAGTGAAGAACAATTCTTCCCATTTTCGACAGAGGAACTGGATGCAGGCATAAAAACCATTAAACTTGGCAAAACATCTCGATGAGACAGCATCACAGTAGAGATGATACATTTTTTTTGGTCCTAAAACTCTTCAGTGGCTCCTTGAGTTGCTGAACACCTGTTTAACAACTATAAAGATACCAAAAATATGGAAAGCCAAAGTCGTAGCTATCCTAAAACCGGAAAAAAAACATCCCCTAAGAGCTACAGACCAATCTCTCTAGTGTTGTCTGTATAAGCTGTATGGACGCTTGATTATGACCCAAATTCTGCCCACAGTGGATGACCAACTGTCCCACGACCATGCCAGGTCCTAAACCTCACACAATACACAGAAGATGGCTTTGAAAAATAATTGAAAACTGGAGCAGTCTTCGTTTACCTCACTGCGACATATTTCACGGTGAACCACAGGGCCCTCCTATCTGAGGTAGCCAATTTAGTGAAACAATCAACTGTTGTCCAGTTGTCCTGAACAATCGGAGGTTTGTAGAGATGAACAGCAAAAAAAAAAAAGCAGGTGGGGGCTACAAAGGAACGGATTGCTACAGGGATCGGTGTTGGCTCCAGTGTCATCTAACATTTACACCAAAGCCCAGCCATAATTCCAGAACATCCACAAATTTATCTATGAAGACGATCTTTGCATAGCAATGGAAGCAAAATCCTTCCATGCCATCGAAACCAGCCTCGCAGATGCACTGCATACTCTATGAACCTACTACAAACTGTTCTTAAATGCCAACCCAGGAAAACTCCAAGTCTGCAGAAAGAATGCCTCAGGGTCACTTGGGAAAACAAAACACTTGAAAACACCGAGTATCCTGTATATCTGGGTGTGACTCTGGATTGGATATTGTCTTTCAGAGGGCATACAAGGAAACAGAGCAAAAGTTGCAACTCGAAACAGCCTATTACAAAAGCTTGTAAACTCCTCATGGGGAACCGACCCACAAACCCTAAAAACAACCGCCATGGCATTGTGCTACTCAACCGCCGAATATTGTAACCCTGTGTGGTCACGGTCCTGCCATCAGCCGTGGACACAGAACTAAACCGGACATCACTGGCCCTATATAGCCTTGCAAGCATTGTGTCACTCTCCATCAGACGTGACGTCATCACCAAGCAAGAGTGGGACAAGCAATTGACAACCGACACCCACTGTATGGTCACCAGGAAGTGCGTCAAAGGCTTGTCTCACACAAGAGCTTCGCCACAGTTACTGGGCTACAAGGACGCACACCAGCTCAATATCGGCATGAGCAGTGGATGGAAATTAGTAACATCCTACCACATGGGCCACTCCCCCCACTATCTGAAATTTCCCGAATGGAAAATCGTTCAATAGGAAAGAGTGGGTAACACGCAGATAGATTGGGCCCAAGCTGCTCCAACCAAGATCTGGAAGCAAATGAAAGGTCCCACCAGTGGTGCAGTGACAAGATATGATGATTCGATTTACATGCACCATCTACCCAAACTGACCTCACAGGTAAACTGTTCCTACCCACCCTCACTCCTCTCTTAATGCCTGCACTGAAAATGTTTCTGACTGATTGCTCTGTCTCCAGCAAAGACTGGCCAGACTGTGAAAATGACCTGCATGCTTGCCACGTCGACTATGATGCAATGGCAAAAGCTACACTGTACCTCTTAGAGGCCAGTGTAAGGTCTACATCAATATTGATAAGATTAGCCAGGAGACAACCTCACCCATGAAGATAATTTTGGTGGAGCATCTTGCCCTGTCTGACCATATCGACCCTTTCCCGTCAGTTTCAGAAATGTTGGCTGCCCAGCTAAACACCATTGCTCCCCACTGTCTTCTTTGTGCCCAACCTAGTCATGATTGATCAAACTTCTCATAGTCACACTCATGTGCCAACGATGGTGGTCCCCATGATGTATTTTACAGGTGTTGCCCTACCTACAAGTTTGAGTTTGAGGCTGCAACACTCAGATTTAAACTTAGCCTCAACTTTACGCGAGGTCAGACAGGAAGCACGACGACGATTTTTTTTCTCTCTACCTACTACAAAACTGTCCTTTGCTCTGCTCCTCTTCCATCTTCTCAATATGTCTTTGTAGCTCTTCCTACTTCCCCAAACTATCATGCCTCTACTACCTCTCCCCCAATCAAATTCCTTGCCCAATCTCAACTTCAATGGTTTGAAGCATAGGGCGCTAAAGGTTAGCACATATCACGGTGTGCTTTATGGCGCAGCTGTAACGTGCTGGTTTAGCAATCTTGCGGACCTGCGTTCAGTCCAGCGCACTACCAGTGGATGGTAACCCGGCCATTTCTTGCAAATAGGGGGAAATTTGGGCAAAATAAAACAGTATGTCACAGCAAAGAATATCCATTTTAACAAATGGAATTAAAAGTTAAATCTTTAAATCGTGTGTCTGGTATGTTTGTCGTGTATTTTGGTTTGGTTAAGTCGATTTGGTTTCTGATTTTGTACCTAATTGTTAGTCTGTGTGCTTGTCTGGATATTGAGAGGATGTCCATGTGTTAATTGTCTTATTTGTGTTGTGATGCCAGTGATCTGGGATCCGCATGATCCTTTGGTTCGGAATCCGTATTGTGTCTATTAATATGTTGTTTACGTCAACATGATTCATTACGTGATTGTGTATGATGTGTTCGAAGATTTTGGAGATGATGAAGGTGAGAGAGATAGGGCAATGATAGGATGCGTCAATCCGGTCACCTGCTTTGAAAATAGGGGTGACGTCAGTACAAAACCGGTCGGATGGGAGAGAGGATGTTCTTAGGGACTGAGTGCCAGGTTTTAAGGATTTTGTCAGGACCATTTGATTTGTTGGTGTCTAGAGATTCGAGATTCTGTCCTTATGTCAAGAGTGGGGGTGGATGGGTAGATGCTACATGGCATGCTTGGTGTAGTAGATTTTTTGTGTGAAGATGGAGTACAACTGTGTTGAGTTCTGGTTTGGTGACGAGTATCATTGTAGTCTATTAGTGCAGCTATGTTAGTGGTGTCCTGTCTGCGCATCTTGAAAATCTTAAAGAAGTGTTATGGGTTGTTCCTTACATTGTCTGTGAGGTATTTATTGATATAATTGTGCTCGACCTTTTTTATGTTTTTGGTGAATGTTTTCTGGTGTCTTGTATGATTGCGTAAGTCCGTTTTTTCGGTGTTGTCTGCGTAAGTCCCTGAAGAACCAGGGAAGTGTGTCTGCTAGGTGTTTTATGTGGTATGCGAGTGTTGATGGAAACGTGTATTGAGTGTTTCAGGCTATTCCAGTTATCATGAAGTGGTCGAGAGTAAGGGTCAAAAAATAGAAAGTTGTCTCTACAAGTCATCATGTCTGGTATGATCGAGTCTGTTGGCTCTAGAGAAGAGCAAAATAGGTCCTCGTCTGCGTTTCTGTCTGGTCGGCCGAAGATTTGCATCAACAAGAACTCTGTGTTGTTTATGTGTAGTGAGTTGTTAGTGAGGAAGATGTAACATGTGGGTAATGGTTGAAGGGCCTTCGTTGCCAGCGGGGCGTGTGGTGATTTGTGTTTGCGTTGGTTTAAGTACTGTTTGTGAGAGTGAAAATGTATTCATGATGTCTCTGAAGGTATCGTGTAATTGGCGCCTGTTTGTGTGAGGGATGATGGGGTTTGGGGTGCATTAATGGGGTCAAGAGAGGATGAAGTCCAGATGATGTCAGGGAGGTTGAAGTCACCTGCAATCCAAATGTGTTTATCTGGTGTGATGCGTGAGACAGATGCGTGAAGGTTTTGTAAGTATTCTGTGTTGGAAAATAGGGGTCTGTAGAAGGCTGCAGGAAAAAGTGAGTTACAGTTCGAAATTTGTCGTTAGATCCAGGTGATTTCACAGTCTGTGTCGAGGTCAGGCCAATCTAAATCCAGATACTCTAGTCTCTACCACTTCCCCAATGCCTACTTTACTTGTCGCACCGGCAATCTAAATGTTCCACCCCATCTGCCACAGCCTCTCATACACTCACCTCTTCCGCTGGTCTTCGGACATCTATCCTCTCTTCTCCTCATAAGAAAACCTTTGTATCTCTGACCTCCCCACCCAACTCCCTCCAGACTCTTAAAGACACAAAACTTCCTAAGCATGATCCAAGAGAATGCTCAACTCCCTCATCCACACTCCAATCGATTCCTATTCCCTCTACTTTAAAGTACCTGCCGATAGTCATCCTCCTCCTCAGGTTCCCCTTACACTTCTTCCTCCCACTCTCCCAGCACACCCCAGCCTCCCTCTCTCTCCCCTGTATCATTCCCTCTTTCCCCATTACCCTTACTTAATTCCCTAATGTCGTAACAGTGTCCTTCCCCTACTGACATTCTTCCTGACACTTCACCCCCTTCCCCTTGTTATCTTATCTCATTTCCTGGATTCTTTGACTTCTCCAAATACCATTTTACCCTTATTAATCATTGATTATTTCATAATGGCTCTTTTGCAGTTTTCATCATATATCTAATCGCCTTATGACCTTAATCCCTTCCCCTTTTTCTCATCCCCGCCTTACTTCATTTGCTCTTCCCTCTTTACCTTTTTCAATCCCATACTATCCTATACCGCTGGACAATCTTTGACATCTAACACATTTTATCCTAATCGTTAACTGATATTAACTCTCCGCCACAATACTTTATCACAGTACTATATGACCTTTGATGTCTATTACATTTATTTGTTTTAACCATCAACCATTGTTGTCCAGCTCTCACTCCATTTTTAAACAAATAGAGGGAGAGGAGTTCAGCTGCTCAAGGAAATAGGAAAAGAGAGCAGGGTCATTGAACCAAATGGCAAAGACATCGTCAATGTATCTCAGCCAAACTGAAGGACAAAGGTGAGTGGAAGGAAGAAGCCAAGATTTAAAGTATTACATGAGCAGGTTAATTACGACCAGAGACAAAGGAAAACCAATGACACCACTAAAGGTCTGGGGACAGATGCACCCCTCGAAGGAAGAGGAGTCAATGTCCACCGACTAAGCATGTTCTGCAAGCAGTAGTAGAGCCCGTCACACAATATTGTCAGGCAAACCAGTAACATACCCGTGCCAGTAACAGGAAAATCACCAGATAGTGGCCATACTACGTACCGCAGGGAAGGGTCGACTCACTTGCCAGTAACAGGAAAATCACTTGTGTTAACATCAGTTCCGGCATGGCCCTCAGAATAAGCCTGGGGAGGACACGCCTAATCATGTAGACCCCCACCCCCACCCAATCCCATGCCCGTTGTTTTCGGGGAGGGGGGGGGAGGGGACGAGGCCTTGCAGCACCCCTGCCTTGGACCTCAGCCTTCGCTTCAACTAATTTTGCATGGTCTTTTCTTCCCCTCCTTTCCATTTCCTTTTCTTCATCCCCTTCCTCTGTCCACATCCTAAAATGTGAGAGCCGTGCTGAAAGGATGAAAGACTGGCTCAATCTTGAACAACCTTGACATTTCATCATTACCCTTTTCACTACCATATTAACCAACAGCGCTCTACAACCATTGATATCCAACATCTTTTGTCCTAATTGTAAACTTATTTGCAACCGCTTTGCCACAATACTGTATCATAATTCTGTATGACCTTTTCTTACCTGTTAGCTTCGCCCCTAAGCCTTGCCCTATTGCTATATTTTGTATACGTCGGTAATGACCTTAAATGTTGGCGCGGCAGAATTTTGTCAGTAAATGAATAAATCATGTAGATGCGAATTACTCGACACGCAGACGTATGAAATGGAGGAAGAGATGCCTTCACAAGAGTAATTTATTTGAAGGTGGTGTCTGTTTAACATTCATTTAAAACTGGAAAGATTTAATGAAAGAGGTCTTGTAATACTTTGTAGAGCATTCTTTGTGGCGACTTCCCTTTAAAGTGTAAAGTCTGAGTTTAGTCTGGAGGAGGAAACTTACTTGTGTCCATCAGAGACCGCTTACGTCAGGCCCCTACGTGCCCAGAACACCCAGGGGAAATGGCGTGTCGTTGTCAACAATTTCGATGCCCATTATCAGACTCTCACTCAGACTACATTATCAGTACGTCAAGTTGTATTGCACATCATACGAAAGGTCTCCAGACTTCATCAAAGGCTTTGCTGATATCCATTGTAATAAATAATGTTCAAGCAGTGTTCTGTAGGTTCTACATGAATTAAAGCCGTTGTTTAGGTCTGCCATTAGTGGTAGTCGTAGCCGTTTTCTGTAGGACACCTGAATGTGTAGTGTGTGATGAAGTCTCGTGACTAGAGTGGTGCTTAACAATGCAGTTGGTGTTTGAAAAGTAGTTTCATTTGTGGCTGAAAACAAATGATCTTACCAAGTGCCTAAATGGTGGATATTCTCAAAGTCGGCATGGAAAAGCGTATTATATATCGTTGCCTTTAG
This sequence comes from Penaeus vannamei, assembly GCF_003789085.1. Classification (NCBI taxonomy): domain Eukaryota; kingdom Metazoa; phylum Arthropoda; class Malacostraca; order Decapoda; family Penaeidae; genus Penaeus; species Penaeus vannamei. The sequence goes on along the minus strand of NW_020869714.1, from coordinate 173,016 downwards.
GGATGTGATGTTTCTGTTTGTGAGATGTTGAAATCTTGTAGTGTGATCACTGCTTGTGATTAGACGTTGATGTGGACTTCATCTAGTTTTTGCACTTATAGTTGGTTGTAGTCTGGTACGGTAGCGAAATGAGTCTGAATATGCGCGTTGTGATGATAGGTTGGTGTTCAGAAGGTAGGTCACTGAACCTTCCCCACATGGTTGTAATTGCGAGGGGGGTTTATGATTGTGATAATTTGTGTTGTATTCTGAGTTTTTTTTTATGTGTGTTAGTGAGCGTATCGAAGTGTTTTATGGCACTGTGTATATGTGATGCGCATATGACCACACCATCTTCACTGTGTCTTGCTTAATATGTTCAACAGTGCAGTAGAGCACGTTAGGAGTTATGTTTGTGGGCGACACAATGTGTGTTTGTGTGTGTGTGCATGCGTGTAACTTTCTATATTTTGTGCGAATCCCATTAATGTTATACTGCAAGATGTAAAGTAACTGCCTGGACTAGTGTTCATATTGTGTTTGTGCAGGCATCAGATGAGGATGAAGATGGTGTTGATGAATGGTGCTGCAAGACATTAGATTTGGTTGCGTTGTCTGGTGTTGGAATTTTTGTTTTGTTTGAGAGAGATTGCGAGTAAAAGGTTTTGATTACAGAAGTCTTGTCTCACTTTAGCAGAATTTGAACTTGGAAAGAAATATTCTTACGAACATGTGAAAGAGGCGTTTTTGCGTCCGACGTTGGGTGATGCAGTTTCTATTCGCTAATAACCTAGTATTTATAAGTAATGAAAAAATATTCACATAAGCCATCCAAATGTCAGAATATATCGGTCAAGACCATCAGTTCCCAATGCAGCACAGAAACCTGCTGTTAGGCAAACGAACAATTTACCTTTTACTATACTGTTACTCCTTGTCTCTCTAAATCGAGAATATATCTGCTATTCTATGAAATAAAGAAAAGTCTGAGGAATTCTAGCAACATTCTTCTGTTGATATTGTACTCGATGTTTTGTTATATTTAACCTCATAAAATCGGATATATGGGAATGGGTAGGCCTATATTTTAATTAAGGGATGTTCATTTGTTTTGATAACGCGTCAGAATGAAAGGGCTGTCAATCGGAAGTGTGTGTCATTGTTTTAGAGGTACTTTATATGAATATAGGAGAAAATACTGCGCTTTGTTAAGATGTTTGGGTAGATTTACTTTGCCACCTTGAAGCGGCGCTAGCTTGTCAGCTGTTTTGAAATGTGCGCTCAAACTGTTACCAACCGCCAATTAAATAAACTCCACTCTCGATTTATGCATTAGTTATCTCTTTCCGAGATTGTTAGTGGGAATACTTGTCTATTGCTTTTAAAACCCAAGTATGTATATGCTGTGTGTTATTTTGACATTTCTATGTTCTCCAATGACTGTTATGATTTGTACTTTATAGAAAAACACTTCCACATGTCTGGCATCACTGAACAGGGCCTGCCTGCCTTGGAAAGCGTTTTAAGCAGGGAACGGTACAGTTCTTGGCCTATTGGCAAGACTTCTTGCTCAAACGCTCCCCTGCTTAAAACGCTTTTAATAAGAGGTAAATTGTTCGTCTTATAATGATTTATTATTTTTAAGTAAAACTTTTTATTCCCATAATCCCCATTATCTCCTTACTTTTTCAGTTAAGACAGGGAAAATTCTTGCCTGAAATCTCGTGTTTTTCTTGCTAACTCAAGCCTTTCGCTTGCTTTCTCAAGCGACCTCCGTAGATGGCTAGACTTGAAGCCTTTTAAGCAGGGAAAGTTCTTGCCTGAAATCTGAAGCGTTTTTCTTGCTAGCTCAAGCATTTCGCTTGCTTTCTCAAGCGACCTCCGTAGATGGCTAGACTTGCGCTTGCTAGGTCAAGCGGTGCACTGCACCGTCACCATGGCAACAGTGTCGGTCGCGTACCGTACTGGTCACGATCCTTCGAATGCGGGCGTTGGCCAGGAACTCGGCTTAATATCTTATAAGATATATCATTTTTTCATGGTAATTTTCTTAAAATCATATTCAAAGAAATTGAAATTAACTGAAAACGAAAGTAGATAATGGAGATTATGGGGGAAAAAAATGTTTCAATTATAAATAATAAATTATTATAAGACGAACAATTTACCTCTTATTGTTAAACTCCTCCTCTCTCTAAATCGAGAATATATCAGCTAATCTAAAGAATATTTCAAGTGAAAAAAGTCTGAGAAATTCTAGCAACATTCTTCTGTTGATATTGTATTCGATAATTTGTTATATTTAACCTCATAAAATCGGATATATGGGAATGGGTAGGCCTATATTTTAATTCAGGGATATTCATTTGTTTTGATAACGCGTCAGAATGAAAGGGCTGTCAATCGGAAGTGTGTGTCATTATTTTAGAGGCACTTTATATGAATATAGGAGAAAATATTGCGCTTTGTTAAGATGTTTGGGTAGATCTACTCTGCCATCTTGATGCGGCGCTAGCTTGTCAATTGTTTTGAATTGCGCGCTCAAACTGTTACCAACCGCCAGTGAAATAAACTTGTGCTCGACTTGTGCATAAGTTATCTCTTTCTGAGATTATTGGTGGGAATACTGCTGTATATTTTGTGTGGTATGTTGATATTTCTATGCTCATCAAGGACTGTTATGATTTGTACTTTATAAACAGACACTTCCACATGTCTGGCAGCATCATTGAACAGTGCCTGCCTGCCTTGAAAAGCGTTTTAAGCAGGGAACGGTACAGCGCTTGGCCTATCGGCAAGAATTCTTGCCCAAACGCTCCCCTGCTTAAAACCTTTTTAATTTCAATTTCTTTGAATATGATTTTAAGAAAATTACAGGATCAGATACCGTGAAAAAATTATTTCTCTAAGATATTAAGCCGAGTTCCTGGCCAACGCCCGCATTCGAAGGATCGTGACCGGTACGGTACGCGACCGACGCTGTTGCCATGGTGACGGTACACCGCTTGACTTAGCAAGCGCAAGTCTAACCATCTACGGGGGTCGCTTGAGGTAGCAAGAAAAACCCTTGAGATTTTGGCAAGAACTTTCCCTGCTTAAAACACCTCTAATAAAGGTGTTTATAATAATAAGGCGTAATAAGTTAAATTTAAGGTTGTTTATACGAATACATTCTTATCCGACACAGTTTGTAATCTGTGAAACGGCGTAATATTCGAATAAAGCTATTTTTTAAAATAAAATTCGTAATAATGGGGATTCAGAGTCTTTCACAAAAAAAAAAGCAATAGAAAACTACCTTAGACATATATATTTATAATTTTCCTTTTGTTGCAGTAATATTTCACAAAGTGACATGAAAGTCACACTTTGGTGTCGGCATGGAAGTAAATGCAGAGGTGAGATGTGTGAATTTTTGTCCTTGATTTATTAACTTAATTGCCCTCAAAACATATAAATTCAAATGAGAAGAGGTCACACTAAAGGTAATTTCGGTATATGTCGAAATCCTGCCAGCTTTCGTTTAGACGAAAAATAACATATGCAAATGATAGAGCGAGTGATTTTAAGAAACTTCATCTTCTATGAACTTCAACTGCGACTCAATAATAACGAAGTTATTAGACACGCAAGTATCTAATAACTTTGCTTCCAAAAAAACGGAAATTATACCGTATTATTTCGGTTATGAACACATCTCTTGGTTCCAGAGGACGGGAAACTCGACCATAAGGTTACGTTTTTATGCAATAGATGACGAAATAGTTACTTCAGTAACCATATGGGACAATAACTACTATCAATTGGCAGACTAATAAACGTCATACTAGTTTACATATATCATTCCACTCCATCATCCGAGGCTATCGGTGTAATCGCGAGAACTACGCAAAACCCGCCACCGCTCACTGTTCATGGTATACCCTGTTCATCCTGATAGACTAAAATCGTCTCAGTATACAATGCTGACTATTTCAAGGTTAGTATGCTGCTTCAGTTCCAATACCTTTATAATTGTGTAACGCTCTATCCTACCCTGAATACATGGTGGATTCTTTGTATGCTAGGCGGGGTTGGGGGTGGCAACCCCCCCCCTCCCTGGGGGTTACAGGGGGCACAGCCCCTTGCAATGAAAAGTAATGTGAATTGTCCTCATTATTTTCATTGTTGGTTATATTATTAGTGTTGTTTAACCCCGCATTTTCCCTGGAACCTTTCATACCCTCCCCTGCTATTGGGGCCAAAGGCGTTTTAAGCAGGGAAAGTTCTTGCCTGAAATCTCAAGCGCTTTTCTTTCTAACTCAAGCATTTCGCTTGCTTTCTCAAGCGACCCCCAGTAGATGGCTAGTCTTGAGCTTGCTAAATCAAGCGGTGTACCGTCACCATGGCAACAGCGTCGGTCACGTACCGTACTAGTCACGATCCTTCGAATGCGGGCGTTGGCCAGGAACTCGGCTTAATATCTTATCAGAAAAATATTTTTTTTCACAGCATCTGATTCTGTAATTTTCTTTAAGTTATATTTAAAAAAGTTAAATTAACTGAAAACGAAAGGAGATAATGGAGATTATGGAAATAAAAAGTGTTTTACTTATAAATAATAAATCATTATAAGACGAACAATTTACCTCTTACTGTACTGTTACTCCTCGTCTCTCTAAATCGAGAATATATCTGCTATTCTATGAAATAAAGAATATATCAAGTGAAAAAAGTCTGAGGAATTCTAGCAACATTCTTCTGTTGATATTGTATTCGATAATTTGTTATATTTACTCTCATGGTAGTGGTTACGGAGACGGACGCGCGTAGATAGAGAGAAATGGACACCACCATGTTATAGAGCGGAAAAAATAGAGTGGGATGGAACATAGTATAAGTTGCGCCGGACTTATATTTACCGTTAAATGGAAAAAAACGCTAGCTTGTCAGTTGTTTTGAAATGCGCGCTCAAACTGTTACCAACCGCCAATGGAATAAACTCCACTCTTGATTTATGCATTAATTATCTCTCCTAGATTGTTGGTGGGAATACTTGTCTATTGCTTTTAAAACCCAAGTATGTATATGCTGTGTGTTATTTTGACATTTCTATGTTCTCCAATGACTGTTATGTTTTGTACTTTATAGAAAGACACTTCCACATGTCTGGCATCACTGAACAGGGCCTGCCTGCCTTGGAAAGCGTTTTAAACAGGGAACGGTACAGTTCTTGGCCTATGGCAAGAATTCTTGCTCAAGCGTTCCCCAGCTTAAAACGCTTCTAGTTTGTCGCTATAGGGGAGTTAGGTTAAAAACTATATATTTGCATTGTGGACAGTGCTAGGAATCCAATGATACCAAAATCGTTGATGTAGGAGTGGCTGATGTAAGATAGAAAATTACCCTACCCTGCAGTGAATATGTGGCGGATTCCTTGTCTTCCCTTTGCTTAGGGAGTTGGGACAGCAGCCCCATAGGAGAGGGGTTGCAGGGAGCACAGCCCACTGCTTTAGACAATTTAGTGATTGAAGGGAGCACAGCCCACTGCTTTAGACAATTTAGTGATTGATTCTGTTTACATTGGTCATATTTTATCCCCCAATTTCCCTGGTACCTTTCATGACCTCATCTGCTATTGGGGCCAAAGAAATCACCCTGGGAAAAAAAAAGAAAATTAGCCATTTTTCAAAAAATAAATAAAATCCAAAATAAACTGCATAATCATTCTGATCGTTTTGTTTTACAGAACCATCCTTTATCTAGGGAATATAGGAAGCACTTTTTTAAGGAAATATTTTACCAATTATATGTCACTTTTACAAGAAGCACGGAAAAAAAATCACTTCCTACCTTCCCTTAGACATTATTGATCTACAAAAAGAGCCATAATATGTTTATCTTGGACTGAATTTGGATATGCTACAGCATTTGGGGGAGGGGGGGATGAATTATGCCTCTGAAATAACACATGTTGAAGTTTTTTTCTCTTTTCATAATCTTTATGGCATGAACAATAAAAGGGAAAAGCATAATCTTCCATAAAAATAATTGTGTCTCATGTACCTGCATTCTGAAGTCTTGTGGAAATTGTTAACATGTAACAATGTCTCAAAAGACCCCTTGGTTAATCTAGAGGATATGGAATTTTAGTAAACAAACATAAAATGCTAATAGCAAGATACTGTATAACACCTTTGCAATTCCCTTCAATTGATCAATTTTCCCCCCAAAAAATTGTAAATATCCTATGAGAACGATTGTTTTGAATATTGAGTCATTTCATCACTCACTTTTGTACAGATAATAATGTTTATTAAGGGAAATGTGTACTTGCAAGCTTCTTTAAGAATGCAAATATATTGTAGTTTTTATTTTGGTTGTATTACAGTACTCAAGTAATCCGGATTTTTTATTTATTTATTCATTCATTTTTTAGGGAGTCATAATGGAGACTCGGGTAAAGTGTGCTAAATATGAAGACAATCACAATGAAGAAAAAGGTCTTGGTAAGTATTTTTTTTTTCTGTATTATTTGCAGTATATTGTTTAACACCTTTTCAACTGGAATCACAGAGTATGAAAGATGTTTTTTGGTTTTATGATAATGAATATTCTTTTTTCTTTTCTCTGTATTTGTAGGAAGTAAATAGATATTATACATTGTTATATTGAAGCTAATGTTTTTGCAGGTTCTGTTGTTGCTGACCACTATAATAACATCATGAACAAGGGGGTCAAAGACAGGGCAAAGAGCCGTATCTTTCATATGAGGAATTTCAATAACTGGATCAAAAGCTACCTCATAAACTACTGTCTTGAGCAGATTCGAGAGAGACAGGTAGATGACTACCCAATATCTGTGCTTGACCTTGGCTGTGGAAAAGGTGGTGATCTTCTCAAGTGGCAGAAGGTATGTATAGAATGATGGTAGCATTATGATGATGTTTTTTGCAATGTTATAATCTGCAACTTTATAAGCATCTGAAAGTTTTTGATTAACCCATAAAGACTACAATTTATCTGTCTTGCCTATGTAATTGAATTATAAATTTTGAAGTTTCACCAGTGATGAATTTTAGTCTTTGATATTTCAAGAGATTGATTTTACATAAAGTTTGAATATTTCACTCATATATCAAATCCATGTTGCAAAGTAGACTCAAAGTTATGCATCAAAGTATAAGAATTCTTCATAGAGAATGTGAGGATAGAAGGTTCTGTATGTAAATAAACTGCATGTGATGGAATATTGCATGTATTTGTAAAGGGGAAATGGTAAATGCCATAACTGATAAGATACATTATGGTTAAGGGATTAGAGGCTGGATGTTAATGGAGTAAACATACCAAAGAGTGCCAGAGAAACTAGCTCATTGTGACTACATCTCCTATGCACACAGATGAATTGTCAGATTTTTGTATAGGTAGTTACATTTGAATGTAAACATTTTATATCTATTGCTTTTGATGTTTTCATTTATCAGTCTCCCAGGTTTTACATTCTTAATGGATGTTAAGTAATTTATTGATAAATATAATGTTGATTTATTGATATTATATCAGTTTTATTTGTAAATTATGTGATACACATCATTTGGTAATGTCTTTTCAGAAAAACACTATCCATAGGTATTGAGCTTTATCATTTTTAGGGAATGTTACACCATTAATATTTAAATTTTGTTGCAGGGAAATATTAAACATCTGATATGCGCTGACATTGCTGCTGTATCAATGGAAGCTTGCAAAGAGCGTTATGAAATCAATAAGAAAAGAGCAAGAAGTCCTTTATTCTCAGCTGAATTTATTGTTGCAGACTGCACCAAAGTGAGCTATAAGATATTTCAGTATGTAATCTAGATGTGTTCTAATTTTCTGCCTTTCCTTATATCTGTTCTTTCTCACATATATCTTTACTCATTTCCTGTTCTG
>NW_020869714.1:152623-160123 GCF_003789085.1 Penaeus vannamei | reverse complement strand
CACAACAGCGGCACAACACACACGCACACACACACACAACACACACCACACCCACGGCACACCCACCAACACAGCCCACACACCATTCACACCACACACACACACGCACACACACACACCGCACACGCACACCTCACACCCACACGCACACACCACAACCACACGCACACCACACATCCACACCCCACCACACGCACGCACCACACGATCACACACCCACCACACCACACGCACACGCACGACGCACACGCACCACACAGACCCATATGCACACACCACACACACACACACACACACACCAACACGCACCAACCCACACCCACACCACACCGCACACACCCACACCACACCCACACCACCCCACACCACACACCACCACACAACACACACACCACACACACTCACACACTCACTCACCTGCGCACACACACACCACACACGCACACACGCACACACCACGACACACACGCACACACCACACCCACACACAACACACCACACCACACCACACACACACGTCACACGACCACACCCACACGCCAACACAAAAACACCCACACGCACACACCACACAGCCCACAAACAACGCACACACCACACTCACCACGCACACAACCACACACCACATGCACCACACCACCCACACACACACACACACCCACACACCCACACACCACACGCCCACAACCACACGCCACACGCCACACACACACACACGCCACAACACCCACACCCACACGCACACACCACAAACCACACGCACACAACCACACACCACACCAACCACTCCCACACACCCCACACCCGCCACACACCAACACCACATGCACCACGCCACACACACAACACACCCACACGCACACAACCACACCCACAACGCAACACCACACCCACACGCACACCACCACACCCACACCGCACACCACCACCCACACGCACACACCCACCACACACACACGCACACACCACCACACCCACGCACACACACACACACACACATCACCACATACACCACTCCACACACCACACGCCACAACCACACGCTCACTCCACACACATCACACCACACGCACACACCACACACACACCACCCACACACACCACACACCACACCACACACACCACACACACACACCACACACACGCACACCAAACACACACGCACACAACCACACACGCACACACACACACACACACACACACCACACACACACACACACACACACGCACACACACCACACACGCACGCACACACCACACACACGCACACGCACACACACCACGCACACACCACGCACACACACACACACACACACACACACACACACACACATACACACACACACAACACACACACACACACACACTGATATATATATATATATATATATACATACACATACACTTTGCAGTGTATATAGGTATAAAAGGCATCCTGGTTTGTAATTGAAAAATGCTCGTGTATATCTTGTTACAGGATCTAAATCCATGTACAAATGTCATTTGTGACTGAGGCATATATATATATTTTTTTCTTTCTTTCTTTTTTAATAAGGTTAAGGCTAAAAAACAGTGAGGATGGATTAAGTTTTGGGAATGAGGTTTATCAGATCAAATTCCCAGAGGAAAGACCAGCACCACCTCCATTATTTGGAGACAGATATAATTTCTATCTGGAAGGTGTTGTAGACTGCCCAGAGTTTCTCATCCACCCACCAACTTTAGAAGCGTGAGTTGAACATGTCGAAATTATTGTTTGTTAGTTGGCTCTAAATTTATATGTTCTCTTTGTAAAAATTATTGTAGCTTCAGCCCTTACAGCTTTCATAAGTAGATCAAGTATTTTTTTTTTTTTTTTTTTTTTTTTTTTTTTTTTTTTTTTTTTTTTTTCAAAATATGCATTTTGTACTTCTTGTGTTAGATTCCTTTTCTCTAATAGAAATATGTACCATTATTCTATCTTACTCTACATATTTGTTGAATAATACATGATCAATTCCATGCTTTCAGTCTTGCTGCAAAATGGGGATTGAAGCAAGTATGGATTCGTGATTTCCAAACACTCTTTGAAGATGCTGTGAAAGATCGGGAGTATCAGAATCTCCTCTCTGTGATGAAGGCTTTAGAGGTTTGTTCCATTTTTTTTTTTTTTTTTTTTTTTTTTTTTTTTTTTTTTTTTTTTTTTGTTATCAAATATTTTTACAGCAGATGTTGTATGTATTAGGTAATGACTACTTATATTCACCTAAACGTGAGAAAACCTTTGTGTCTCATCTACAATACCAATGTAGTGGCTATTCAGTGAAAAGACCACTTCTTCAAGTATGTGTACCCTACTACTCCCTTTGCCATTATCCTGGAAGAAAACCATTAATTGATTATAAAATAATTTGTGATGTCTTATCAGTCACGAGTCCATGGCCTGGTCTAGTGAAGTAATTTTGTACACATAGAGAACATGATTTAGTTTCATGACATTCTCAAAAGTTTTTTCCTTATAATTTCCTCTTAATTTATTAATATATCTTGGACAAAATAGTGTGGATTTGTTGTGCCACATCTTGTACTGAAGGAAAACAGCAGATAGTTCAATAGTTAAAACATGTGATTTTGATTTAGAATTGCTGCCAATTTGTTTCTTATTTCTCTTCTTAGCTTTAAATTGTGAAGCAATTACTGTGATGAAACAGTTTATTTCTGTATATTATATTTAGCCTTCATATGTAATAAGAGATTTCAGTGTGGATCTTTTCGAGGAGTAATTGACCTAGAATATGAAGTGGGAAGTCCTGTGCTAGTATTCATTTATGTAAGTTTCATAGAAAATATTTATTCTATTCAGAACTACCCAACAAATGAGCAAGAAACTGAGACTGAGGGTGAATACAGCCATGCTGAAGATCACCTAGCCCAGAATGAAAGAGCTGATCGTATAAGGACACTCTCAAAATCAGAGTGGGATGCAATCCGTAAGTTCAGACCCCTGCTTCCCTCCCTTCCTCCGTTTTTTTCCCTTTTCTTTCTCCCAGTAACACATATTTAAACAACACACATTTTTATTAAGACAACCTTGTTGTGTGACTCTAATAGTTTTATGTATAATTTATCAATGGCACAAATAAGTTGGGAATAAAAAAAACTTAACCATTTCCTTTTTCTTTTGCAGGCATATATCAGGCGTGCCTCTTCAAGAAAGTTACTTAAAATCTCATATCATGTATAGGTGAATAATGTATTATTTTTTATTAATATTTTGTCTTTATTTTTTCATTATTCCTTTTTCCCATATAGATTCTCCAAATATTATTGGAAAACTACTAGCATATATATATATATCATTCAGATTCTTTGAATTTATAGGTCTGAACAAACCCTTACTGTAAAAAACATTAAATTTCTGTGATGTAAATATTATTCACGGTTAAGTAACTACATGGCTTCATTCTGAGTTCATTATTTGTTTCCATTTTCCATTAGGCCTCATCCTCATCATTTTGCACAAGCTGGGTACTGCATAGGAAAGGTGTAAAAATTTTGGAACAATGCATCAACTGTCTTTACTTTTGTGTAACATCTATCCCAGTTATATTTGTACACAAGCAGGAGTTCTTTATTATGTTTGTCTATGTTTCGTTTTTTTGTAATACAAATTTGTATACAAAATATGAAGTGTTTTGTTAATTTTAGGTTATCCTTATTATTTTTTTTGTTATTACATTTATTTTGATAATTATAACCTGTATTTGGAAATTACTGTAAACACCATTATTATTAATATCATCTTTATCATTGTTCCTACTATATCTATATATTCCTTGTCAGGGACACTTTTCTCTATATTATTCAGAATAGTACAAAACAAAATGTTTTTACTACTTGATCTGTTTGATATTTAGGGTAAAAATGGAACATTTATGACATTAATTATAATGTAAAAAAAATGAAATAAAATTTGGTACAAGTGTTGATTAATTTATATAACCTGAAAAAATCTATTGTGATTATGTACTCATGTTTGTATACACCATAACAATTTTTTTTGTTCAGTGATAATGAAAGTATAAGGATATGTCTATTTTACAACTTTTTGGGGGGATACAGTTATTGATTAAGACTAAGCTTGCTCAAGATCAAAGGCCTTGACAACTGCTACTTTCATCCTAAAAAAAATTGTACCCAAATCATAGCCCAACCTCTAAAGTATTATCAGTCATAACTTCATAACTTGGAATAAAACTTTCTCAAAACAGGTGACTACTGCCTCATCCTGCCTCACTCATATCAGGTGCACATGGATATGAATGCACACCAAATCACCTTAATGCAGACATGTGTACACTAACTCAGATTTTAGCCCTCATGATTACCAGACATCTTGACAGAACAAATAGGTTTGCATTATAGCATCTGGCTTTTGAAAGTGTAACAGAATCCTTATAAGTGCTTAATAGAGTGTTTTGGAGTCACAGGACCAATTCTTTCCTTCAGAACTGCTTTCTTTGCCATAGTAGTGTTCGGGTCAGCCCAAGAGACTTGTGCAACGGTATGGAACTCCACAGAAAATTAACAAACTTTAAATATTCTCTTGCCACAGCTAGGTTCCTAACAAACAAAAAGTCATGACATTTGAGAAGAAATAATTCATTTATTTGCAGGGAAACTTGAACAAATATAATATGAGATATATTATTGTTTTATCTTAAGCATTTATAAAACAATTCACATATCTTCCCCCCCTCCCTCCAATCCCTTGCTCATTGTTGTCAGAGGGGAGCTTAGGAGATGGAGACAGGCCCAGTGCTTGGCTCAACTAATTTTTCTTCTTTCCTTTCCCTTATCTTCCCCAAACCCTTCCCCTGCCCAATTTCAAGGGTGTGAAAGCTGTGTTGAAAGGATGAAAAGGACGTGGTGCCAGTCATGAACGGCCTCAGGGAGCCATGGGCACAGTCTTCCCTACGTTAATTGTCCGCCCTTACGCGTCATGGGGACCCTGAAGGGTGGACCTTTTATCTTCCCACTTATTCCAGGGTTACCATGACCAGTAATGAAGAATTTGTACCCTTATCAGGGTCACTGAGGCTTGTCCCTTTATCAACTAGCCTCCTTAAAGCTAACTCTCCTGGTTAACCGACCCCTGACTCTCCGTTGAACATGACTCCGACCACTGATACTACCAATCCTAAATCATCTACCCAGATTATAACTCAATCTTCAAAAGACCCCATCCTCACTCCCAATATGCTCCAACCCATCTGCACAATCGTCTCCATTTCCTATATCCTCCTCCCTTATTACAACTCTTCAACCTTATTCCTGCTCAACCCACTCCTCCCTTAATACTTGTATCGGAACTATTTCCATCCCAGCTGATAGCCCAGTCTATGACAAGGATTAGTCAGACTGTGAAGAAGACCTACTTGCCTGCCTTACTATGATACAGTATCAGTACAGTGCTCCACTATTCCCTTGTAATTCCCACGTCAATATTGCCAAGATTACTTTCCATAGACATGACCTTCCCCATAAGGTCTATATCAGTGGAGAATCTTGCCATGTCAGATCATATCAACCTCCCATCTGTCAATGTCAGAAATGTTGATGTTTTGGCTACCCTGCAAAGCACTGTCGCTCCACAGCTTGTCGCCCTCAAGGTGCCCAGCCAGGTGATGACCGTTCAAATTGTCCTGCACAATCATGTACATATGCCAGTTACAGTGGATCCCATATTGTATTTTATAGGAATCCCTACCTACAAGTTTGAGTCTGAGGTGGCATTTCGATGATACAAATTTGGCTTTACTCTACGAGAGACCAGACAGAAAGCACGCCAACAAGGTTTTTATATCACTCCCCTCTACCCAAACCATCTCTATATCTTCTACAGTACCTCTCCCCAACTCCTCACCACCCCATTTTTACTTCCCCTATCTCCCAATCAAATCCTTTTCCATTCTAAATCCAGATACTCCAATATCCACAACTTCTCTTATGTCTGCTCCTACTTGCCTTTCTTATCCTTTCTTATGGTACAAGACAAGATAAATGTACCACCCCATCTTCACCTATTACAACTACATTTTCTACTCCTCAAATGCCTATCTCCTCTTCCTCATCACCCAACTCCTCTCCAGAAACCCTTGAGGACATCCGAAACTTCCTAAGCATGGCCCGAGAAAATGCTTTTCTCTCTCACCCATCCTTTACTTTCAGAGTGACTGCCAACATCCATCAGTTCCCTTCCTCAGATCCCACCTTCCCTAAGAAACCTGATACTACTCCTTCACCTCCTCCTGATCCCCTACTCCAATCCCCGGATACTCCTCATATTTCTCAGATACCCATTTCTATCCTTATCACCCACTGCTTGCTCCACAATGGCTCTTCTAGAGTGGGACATTCGAGGCATTCGTTCTCCTCGACCTGATCTTCGCATAACTTATCCATAATCTGTCTTCAAGAAACCTTCCAAATATAGCCTCCATTATCGATTCCAAATTATCATTTTATATCATTCCCTCACTCTCTTATCTCCTCTATACCCGTCCACCAAAAAACACCATTCGCTATACCTTACTCTCAAACCACTGTCCCTTGCATAACTATTAGCATCTTTCCTCGCCACTAGATCACAATTATTTCAATTTACCTTTCCCATTCTCTTCTCATTGACTATAATACCTTTGAAACTTTACTTTCTCAACGTCCACCACCATTCTTCAGAGTTGGTGATTTTAACTGTCGCCACACTCTTTGGGGTGACTCCACTAATACCGAAATCGCTCCTTATAACACTCAAATACTAACTTTATCTTCCTAAATTCAAACCATCCATCTCAGTTTGACATGCGCTCCCAATCTTTTTCATGCCTTTATCTTTCTTTTTGGTCCCCTTCCCTTCGCCTAGACTTCCATTGGTCAGCTCTAAACCATTTTCATTTTAAGGATCACTTTTCTGTTCTCCTTTCTCCTACTCCTTATGTCCCACTTCCCAACCCCCTTTGCTGGTGCTTTAACAGAGCTGACTAGCATACCTTTACCTCTCTCTCTACTCTTGATCTTCCTTTATTATCCTTCTCTTCCTCTTAAGGCATACTTCTATACTTCACAACCAATATCCTAAATGCAGCCCATACATCCATTCCCCGAACCTCCCGACCTTACAATTCCAAATGTGTTCCATGGTGGAACCGATAATGTACCAAAGCGCTTCGAGTAAAGCATGCAGCGTGGAACAGAAACAAGAGAGGCACCCCCAGTCAGTTAACAGCCCTTATATAATTTAGAAAGACATCGGCTCATCTTCGCCGTACAGCACGAAACTTCACAGCTGGCGAAATAATGTACCCTCCATAACATCATCGACACCAGTTTCAGCAGTCTGATGGCTGATCCATAAACTATCTGGTAAATATCCTCCTCATCCTGCTCATGTCCTCCATATCCGCAATAACCTCGTCTTTGGCCCTCTACAAGTTGCTAGTGATCTTGGTGCCTATTTTA
>NW_020869714.1:140123-150123 GCF_003789085.1 Penaeus vannamei | reverse complement strand
ATCGAGTCTTGACCACACATATCACAAGGACACCTGTAGAGCACCTGTAGACGGGCTTTACACACCTGTCCAGCCGCAGCTATCATGAGCCGGACTTTTTTAGCAAAGGAAGGTGAGTTTTGGAGTGTTTAAATGACATGAGGTACCATGTATTTACAGAAAGAGGACATTTTCTTCCAGATTCCGAACTCTTCTTAAATCAAAGAGGTGAATATCCTTGGGTTTCACTTCCGGTTATGATATCTATAATCGGTTCTTAAGATTACATTAGATTTATAGCATTCATTCGCCGGAGACGAATAATTCTGATCTATTTTTATTAAAATGAGAAGCTTCCAGCTGCATTGACTAGTCCTCCCAAGATTGTTGACTGTATGGCAATTAAAGTTTTCTAGTTTCATGCAGCCATCCAATATTGCAACTATTATTCCTTCTCTCAATTATCCTATTGTTTAAAGTGTGAATCTCTTATTTTCCATCACAAATTATATAAATGAAGGTAATTTTACGGAAAAGTTCCGCCTAATGGATCGCAATGATTTTGTTATTGATGGATTCCTCTCACTCTCTACTATCCAAAAATATAGTAAATAATGCATAGAAATCCCCTGACTGGCAACAATCGTGGCCCTGATAGTAGGAAAAGTCATGAAAGATATCAGAGAAATTGCATGGTAAAATATAGCAGGGAGTTGTGCCTCTTGCAATCCCCTCATAGGGGTCTGCCACCTCCCAGCCACCTCATAAGGGTCTTCCACTTCCCAACCCCTATAATGAAACACAAGGAATCCCCCATTTATTCACGGCAAGAGAGAGCATGCAACTGATGTGCAGGAGTGCCTGATGGTGAGTCTGTTTGACGCTCTCTTGTACCATGAACACATGGAGGAGTCTGTTTTCCTGAGTTGGGGTTAGTGGGTGGCAGCCCACCATGGGGACAGATGACATTGCCCCCTGCATGTGAGCCATGTCTACACGAAGATACTAAAGTAAATGTTAGATATATCCCAATGGTAGATTTTTAAGCATGATTAATGGTGGCACAAATTTTCTGACCAAAATTTGTTTATTATTTACATTTCTTGGAAAACTTCAGAATTAAGATTATTTATTTATTAAAAATTTTCTGCTGCATCATATAAGGTCATTAGTAGTGAATACAGAATATGGCAATAGGGCAAGGCTTGGGGGGCAAAGCCCCAGATACGAAAAGTATTGTGGCAAAAAGGTAAAAATTAATTATCAATTAGGACAAAATGCAGTAGATGGTAAAGGTTGTAGAGAGCTGTAGGTTAGTATGGTTGTGAAAAGCCAGCCTTTCATCCTTTCAGCATGGCTCTCATACTTTGGGATGTGGACAGAAGGGGATGAATAAAAGAAGGAAAAAGTAAGGTGGAGTAGAAAAGACCATGCAAAATTATTTGATGCGAAGGTTGAGGTCCAATTCAGGAGTGAACCCCCCCACATTGGGCCTCAGTCCTTGTCTCCTAAGCCCTCCATGACAACAACAGGCATGATATTTAGGGAGGGTGGAGAATTAAGATAACAGAACAGAAGTCATGGAAGAAATCAATAAGGTAATTATTTCCAACATGACCGCACCCAACTCCAGTCAACAATCTTGGAGGATCCCTTGGGAATTGGGGGTTTTATGGGGGGATATGGAGGATTTCCCTCACAACATGGATTTTAAAATGTAAAGAAAGAGTAAAGATGAAAATACGAGCCAAGATTTGACACCGCATTGTGCGAACAAACAAACAATCGAGCGAACCCGAACGCGCAATCTATCACAAAGAATGCTGTAGGAACCGAAGAACTTCCAAACCCAGGGGCTCCGTCCCCGGTTAGGACTCCCTCCCGATCGCTGTATTTCCCTAATGGGGACTCAGCCCATGGACCCCCTTTCCATCGCCATATATCCCCAATGGGGACTCAGCCCTTGGACCCCCTTCCCATCGCCGTATTTCCCTAGCAGTGGTTCTGGCCCCGGACCTCCATTTTACCTAACCTATCACAACCTTATCATGAGCATAAGCACTTACCTTACTGTGGAGGCAGCAAGGAGAAAGTCTTGAAAATTTCTTTACATCTAATTAGCAGTCACTGAGACACTTTTCACACTCAATATTTTTCAGAATTAGATTGTCTTGACATATATTTTAATCCTGTATCATCACTGTATTTGTGAAAAAAAAAATCTCCAAAACTGCAATCATATATGTAACAGAAACACCGTTCCATCTCTTACACCCGAGGAAGAAAGAATGACCTGGGTCGTGAGGCCTTAAGTGCTGGGTCAGAAACTTGTTAAGAGCCAGTCATTAAAGGTGGTAATCAAGGGTAGTTTGGTGGTTATGAAAAGCCAAAATATACATGTAGCTGATAATGTAATATAAATTAATGTTTATGGGCAAATTGTGTATGTGAGAATATGATATAGAGTGAATAATACAATACAAAAAAAAAAAAAAAAAAAAAAAAAAAAATCCTATCTGGTAATTTGGAAGAGATATGAGATACTAGTAGTAGTTATCATGACGTTAAAGGTAGTGACGTCACATGACGTACATATGTAGTCTGAGGGAAGTTGCTTTGAAAGCTGCTGGTGGACTTATACTCATGAGTCATCTTTTGACTTAGCATGTAGATGCGTTTCACCCACAGGGACTGAGCTGTAGTAAGCGTGAGTGGACTGTGCCTCAGCGTGGCATTTGTTGCGAATTATTTTTTTCATTTCTGACATTATTCTTTGCCTGCACAGATCATATATATCAGTGAGAGTATCTTATACATATCTTTATGACAGTGCCCTTAGATTTTCCCTATCTTAGCGCAATTATTAGATACAAATATACCAATCAATAATATTCATTTTCTCCCACTCTCAACCTCCAGATTCACAGCCGAACAGTAGGAAACTTTGACTTTTTTGGAGGAAGCTAAAATACAGAATAATACATGAATATATAACATTGTCGCTTGTGTTAGGTACTCTTGTGCTAAAATGTAAACCCTGCAGTATTAGACATTTTCCATGCAAAATATTATGAGTTTAATTTCCTCAGGACATAGAATATCTTACTGAAATGCCCACCCTTTTTATTTATTAATGAATAAAGAAACTCCAGGTTTCATCACCATCCTTTTATTTTGGGTGCAATAAATGTTACCTTTTGTCAGATGAACATCAGTATATTACAGATCCTGATATTGATTTTATTATGACAAGAATTTATATTTTCTTTTGTCTTATTCTATTTTTGGCATTCCTTACAGAAGAGTGTTGAAGAATCCAACTCAACTAAGATCTTGTATGGTCTGTCTTCATGTCTTCCAATCCTTCAGAGGATATGATTGACAATAGCAACATGGTATTAGATATGAGGCAGGCGGTGTTTAGCAGAACGCCTCTGTCATATAGAGTTGGAAATTCAACTCTTCATGTGCAGGTAAGCCATATCCTATTTTGTGTTCAAAATACATCTTCATTTTGGTATTTTTGCACATATGATATTATCAGGAATGACTTCTACAATTATATATGATAGTGGACATGGGCTTACAAGAGCCAAAGTGAGTTAAGAATGTGTTGATACTCTTGCATGCATAAAGAAACTATCCTGTGAATATGAGGGTCCAATTTGATGTTTTATCTTGGGTAGATATAGACATAGTCCTAAGTATGTGTACCTGGATTTTTGGTCATTTGCATTTTGTTTTAATAGGTTCCTTGTAACACTTCCTGTGGCACTTTACCCATATATATAAGTTAAAGTACAAAAATGAGAATAGATTTGATTCCAAGAGAATTTATGCTTATCAAATATGGCTTGCATAATACTCCTGATGTACATTATAAAACAGTGACTCAACAAACCAATGGGGACCTGTTTTTTTAGATGGAAAGAACAATCTTTGGAATGGAAGTTTTTGAATTTAAGAAAGATGAAAGAGAGGTTACTTTTTCTATGCTTGATTTTACATAGAAATTGATTCCTTATTTGAAACAGTACTCATAAAACCAATTTGAGATTTCAAAATTATTGTTTCATGCAGTAATCACATAGTTTGACCTATATTGTTTGCTTGCTTTTTTAAGTGAATATAAAAATGATTTGCTTGTTACTGAAAGAATAGATTTTTCTTTTTATGTGGAAGCTAAACTCTGTTGGAAAGTAGAAAGTAAGGACACTTACTTGGTTGTCAAGGACATTCCCTCTCTCAGCCACTAAGGAGTCAGTAGGTCCTAGGTCAGATTTCCCAATTCCTTAACTTTGCAGATTTTTTTCAGTCACATAAATTCAAAAGAATTGAATTTCATACTCTGCAAAAGGTGAAAAGAATAATTCTCAAATGATTATATATATTGTAAGTTTTTAAACTGGCTAAATTTTGTGATTCTCAAGACAGTACCCTTATCCTGTAGACCGTGGGTTTATGTACTGTCCACTTTTGTAGCACATGTTCTCAGCCACCAAGGAGTCAGTAGGTTCTAGGTCAGATTTCACAATTCCTTAACTTTGTAAAAAAAATTCTAAAGTTATGAATATTGATACTGTTATTATTATCCTTAACATTATGATTTGTTTTTAAAATTTGGCTATTGGGCCACTAACACGGGGTTATTGGCGTGCATTGACAGTTTCTCCTATTTGCTCCTAGCTCGTTTGGTAGTTTGTGGGCAACATTAGGGGTTGAAAAGCTTATATTTTGATATTTATAGAAAATTAGAATGTAAAGGTTTACCTTCATGTTAGGTGCTATTGCTGAAAAGTTTTACCATACCAATGATGTTGCTACTAATGGAGAAAAACAAGCTCTGTCTGATGAGCTGACAGCGGGAGATGGTCATGATGCAATGCCACCTGCTACTTTTTCCACAATATCCATGGCATGTACAGTTGTGGACATTTCCGACTGATACACCATGAGTCTGGAGGTAACAATTTTTATCTGGCTATACATTTGTAGTGTGTAGTATTCCATTAGGGAGCAACGTAGGTCTATAACGATAACTGTGATTGGTTGAAATAATTTTACAATTATCTATAACATGAAGGAAATCTGACTGAGGACACTTACTTGCTTGTCAAGGACATTCCCTCTCTCTTCATGTTTTGCACTAGAAAAGTGAGTAAGTGAGCATGTGCGTGTGTAAGCGAGCATGTGCATGTGTAAGTGAGCATGTGCGTGTGTAAGTGAGCATGTGAGTATGTAAGTACGCATGTGTGTGTGTGAGCATGTGCGCGTGTAAGTGAGCATGTGCGCGTGTGAGTGAGCATGTGCTAGTGAGTGAGCAGCGCACAGTGAGTGAGCATGTGCGCGCGTGAGTGAGCATGTGCGCGCGTGAGTGAGTGTAAGTGAGTGCGTGTGCGTGTGCGTGTGCGTGTATGTGTGTGTGTGTGTGTGTGTGTGTGTGTGTGTGTGTGTGTGTGTGTGTGTGTGTGTGTGTGTGTGTGTGTGTGTGTGTGTGTGTGTGTGAGAGAGTATGAGAGTGTGAGTGTGTGTGGGTGTGTGTGTGTGTGTGTGTGTGTGTGTGTGTGTGTGTGTGTGTGTGTGTGTGTGTGTGTGTGTGTGTGTGTGTGTGTGTGTGTGTGTGTGTGTGTGTGTGTGTGTGTAATGGATATATGAGAAAGACATTTTATGTTTTTAAGTGTTACTGTTTTTGAAACGAATATCCACTTCGGATATGCTTAATGAATTGTCCAGCATAAAGGTATCTCTGATGATCTGTTAGAATTTTCTGACCTAATGTTCTCTGCAAATCTTGATATTTAAGGGATCACTCCATGGGACTCGAGTGTGCATAAACAACCCATCAAGTAATTGGGTAATTTGCCATTCCTAAATTCCAACAGAAGCCGTGGAAAAACAATAAATCAGGCTTGAAAGCCTTACGATTTACATTCATAGATAATATAACATGTGATTTGTATTTCACCTCCTTAAAATAATGTGTTTTATGTTAATAAATTTAACAGAAATTCTTACATATATTTTTACATGCACACTTTTTGTTTAAAAATAATTTGAGAATGTTGAATGTTGTCATCGATGTTTGGCTATCGTGATTGTATTAAAGTTTCCAGTTATACCATTTTTAATTCTTCTTTAAGGAAAATGCCATATATTTCAAACAGTAATATAGGTATTCAGCAAAGCTTTATAACATTTCCTGACTTTTTAACATATTATAGTGGCTGATATTAGTTTTCAGTGAATGTATTTGTGAAATACCAGGCATCAATCACAGATTTCCATACAAACAAGAGCATTCCATTCACAAAATACTGGATACTATGCATGTATAGTCAGAAAAAAAATCAGTCCTCGCACCATAGGGGTGTCCGCAACTGTACATAGATGCCACCCAGTGGGAAGGGGCTAAAATACTGGTAACAATAGAAATAGTGAAATGATGAAAAATAATCTTTCTGAAAATCAAGAAAAGGGTTAATCACATGAGAAATGTAGGAATAGTAATTGACTCCATGGTAACTCAGCTCTTGTGAAGCCATCTCTTTGTAAACACAGTTAATGAACAAAATTTACATTGGTCACAGCATGTAGTCATATCATACACGGTCATTAATTGAAAATAAGCACAACACTGAAGTAACCTAAATGATCTGACTGTATGTTGAGTTGAGTATTTTTTTATTTTTTTTTACCTCTGAATCAATTCCAGTAAACTTTGACCACTATCTTTTTCAGACAAAGTTTGTAACTCTGGTAGCTGCTGTTGGACTGGTGTCTCTGTTGGTGCTGTTCATGATCATGCCGACTTCCCGAGTTGGTACTAGTAATCTCACCAATGATATATGGGGTCATGGTGAGGAGCATGGTCATGGACACCATCATCAGCGTAACTGGTTTACCTTCTACAACAGGTAGATCTATATATATATATATATGTATATATATATACCTTTGTGATAGCATATATGTTAAACTGATATAGATGTGATGAAGTGCAAATCACCCTTGGTATATTGTACGTATAAATATATCTCGATCATATTTTTCTACATTCACCTTTTTGATTCTTATTTTGCAGTACATATCCCTTAACACAGCCTGTCTACAGCGACAGAGGTTATATTAAGTACAGAATAGCAGTAGTAACAGACTTAGACACAGACTCTAAACATCCAACTGATAAAAATACATGGATCAGCTACTTGAAAAAGGTAATTTCTTTCATTTGTGTTATACCTTTTCACTTTATTTATGATTGTATAACTTTGCCAAGATTTTAAGATGCGTTGATATGTTGATGAACTAAGTAAGTAACTCATCAATTTTTTTAAATTTTGGACCAAATATCTTTCAGGGTCATCTTACAGTTAATGTGGAGAGTGAAGAAGTTAGTGTTGAATGGGACAAGGAAGTTATTTCTCTCAAATCCAACATGGCGTATGGAGGCAGAGGAATGGAACTGTCGGAGCTCATTGTTTTCAACGGCAAGCTTTATGCAGTGGATGATCGCACAGGCATTATTTATGAAGTCGATCTTCATGAGAACAAAGTCATCCCTTGGGTTGTTTTAACAGATGGCAATGGCAGAAATACAAAAGGTATTTGTTGTATGTTTGTTGTATTATATCATAATACACATTATCATGTTAAGATTTTCTTTATTTCCCCTATTTTTTGATGAAATATGCTTATTTTTAAATTATGTTAATATCTATATTATAACATTATTATTGACATTATGATTATTATAATGTTATTAACAATGCCAATAGAAATATGAAATAAAGAAATAATATTTCTGAAAATGAAAGAAGAGGATAAACAGGAGAAATATACAAGACTACTAATTGATTCCTTGGAGACTAAGCCCCTGTTAGAGCCATCTGTTTGTAAACAATTACTAAACTAAAATCTCAGGGGGCAACATATGTACATGCCATCCCCAACAGTAGTGGGTTAGATGTGACAGAGCTATTTCTATATTTTATGTTGAATTACATCTGACTACAGTCTTAGAGTTTATTGGCATATGAAACTAAAACTTTTAAGAAATATTTAAGATAAATAAAAAGTAAAAAATTACATAAGTATTTTGAAATTTTAGGATTTAAAAGTGAATGGGCTACAGTGAAGGATGAGACACTTATAGTTGGGGGCCTTGGCAAGGAGTGGACAACTGCTCAAGGAGAACTGCTCAACCATAATCCTCAGTGGGTAAAGACGATATCCACACGAGGGTTTGTTGAACATCATGACTGGACGCGGAACTATGAAAAATTGAGAGAAGCCATAGGAATCTTTTTCCCAGGTGAGTGATAAGGTTATTATGCTTAGGTAATTTTATTATTTATGTATTAACAGTTTAGCAAGACAAATCATGCTTATTTTGTTTTCTTAAAACATTTGTTATAGCTTTGCTGAATTTCAGTTTTTAGTTTAGGCACTCATAATAACTTTCATGTAATTTTATTTATCCCATAGTTTTAATTGTCTTTACTTTTTCTGAATGGTCAGGTTATATGATTCATGAGTCATGCTCATGGTCAGAGGGTCATCAACGTTGGGTATTTTTACCAAGGCGAGCTTCTTCAACTCGGTATGATGAAAAGGAAGATGAACACCGTGGCACAAATATCATGTTGCAAGCTACTGAGGGATTTGAAAATATCAAGGTAAATATTTTTTACTTATATTTGAATTGGGGTATTTAGATCATATATTTATAATGCATAATTGTACACAGATAAATGTTTATGATTGTTTTGTGTTACCAAAATTCATGATGCACTTTCTCAACAGGTCAGTCATGTTGGTGATAAAATTGACACCCATGGATTCTCCAGCTTTAAATTTATACCTGGCACAAAGGAGAAGTTAATTGTGGCTTTGAAATCAGAGGAAGTAGAAGGAAAGGTTGCTTCATATGTCATGGCATTCAGTATAAATGGGAAAGTTGTACTGCCCGAAACAAAAGTAGGAGATTTTAAATTTGAGGGCATTGAGTTTGTATAGTACCTTTAAGATTTTCAGCATTATGTTATTGGTAAAAACAATTGGATGATGTGACTTTCATGCACAATTGTGGTTGCACTTTAGGGATTTTTTCTAAAGATAATTTTGGTTGTATTTCTAAAGCTATCAAAAGTTGTCCAGCTTCAGATAAATGTATTTCAGAACTTCATCTCTTTTATGTGGTATGTATGTAAGTGTGACTGTTACTTATATATATGTAGAGAAGATTAATTTGAAGTTGATTAAACATCATCCTGAACCATATTCATGTTGACAAATGTAGAAAAGGTATGAATGAGAATGGATATCTTCACAATACAAGAGATGTATTTGACCAGTTTCGATTATATCTTCGTCAGAAATACATATATTTCTGACGAAAGTTATATGCTTAAGACAAGATCCCATAACTCATGCTCCTTCCACACTGGAAGTGGTTGCCAATATTCATACCCCTCCTACTAATATTCCTCCTACACCCCTTCCTCCTACTCCCTCTCAACACAACCTAACCCCCTCAATTCCGTCCACCTCTGATATCCATCCTCCCAATACCCATCCTCCTGATATCCATCCCCCTCTTACTCACAGCACCCCTACACCCCTTCTTCCTAATCCCTCGCAAGACAGCACATCCCCTTCAACTCGAACTATCCATCCTTCCGATATTAACCCTCCTACCACTGATACTCCCCCCACATCTACTCCCTCCCAACACAACCCACCCCTTCAACCCCAACTATAGGCACATTCTCCCTCCCTCCATCCCCTCTATCTTTTGCACTCCCTCCCGGATACACACAAGAATCACTCATGTCACAACAATGCCCTTCCCCAAATTCCCTACCTCCTAATACCCTTCCTTCACACCCCCTAGCTCCTTCTCCCCCAGATTCCCCAATATACGATATCACTCATAAGCTATAGCTCTCCTACATTGGTCAAAGATGTAACGTCCCTCTTTCAGTTCCACAAATTCTCTTGTCCTGTCTGCGCTTTAATACAG
>NW_020869714.1:90123-100123 GCF_003789085.1 Penaeus vannamei | reverse complement strand
TTGACGTGCCTCGGTGATCAATAGTTCCCCGTCGCTTTGTGAGCATCGCTATCATGGCAAGTAGTGTTTCTTCGCGTCGCCTTCCCCCTCGCCCTCGTGCTTTTCCTCACGCACCTTGTCTCCGTCCCGCCGGCGCCTCTGTTTTCCTTACAGCTCACACCTTTGCACTGTGCTTTTTTCCTCGCATCTCTCTCTCTCTCTCTCTCCGTCGGCTCCTCTCCCTTCCCCCACGCCCCACACTGCCCTCCGCCCACGCCCGATCACTACGCTCTCACGGCCCTCCCCCTCTCCCGCCCCTTTTCCCCTCCTCCTCCTCCTCCCTTTTCCTCTCCGTTCACAAGTGGCTCAGGAATAACGAGTTCGTTATGCTGGCGGCGGTGTGTTGTCGGGGCAGGTTAGAGGGGGGGGGGGGCAGGGTGAGGGGAAAGAGTGTGTGTGTGGGGGGGGGGTGGTTGAAGTGTTTAGACGAAAGATTGGCTTCTTGATGTAAGTGGCCTTCGGTGCAGCGACGCTCCTTCGACACATTCAGTAGGTGAAGGAGGCTACTTCTTGTTTTATTTTTTATGTGGAATACCCCGATGCGAATGATTTAGCCTAATTTGATTACCTTTTTACACATCCTTTCATAAACACCTGCCGGTCGCGTCTCGCTTTTCCGCTCACTTCCGGTCCGGTGCGCGGCGGAGGGACGCGCCCCAACCTGTCGGTGAGTGGCTGCTCCGAACACCGACCTTCTCCCCGACTCGTAAACACTCGTTCCTGTGCCTGACTGGGTTTTCGATCTTCTACCGAACATGTATCTATTTTGTGCTGGGTTAATTGGTGACATTTTAATTAAAGCGGAATTGCGTGTTTGTTGTTTTTTGTGTTGACATTTTCGCAAATAGGAGTACGTTATAGCCGCATGTCCTTTGTTTTCCAAATAACCGTCGCGCCAGTTTCAAATTTTTGAAGTATAATGACATCATGATGATATGTCGGGTGACACATCACGAATAAAAGAAAAAATCACGTATTTCATTACCTAAATTAATTCAAATGCTCAGACAACCACTTCGGCTTGATGGAGGCGTGATTCTGAATTAATAAGAAGTGAAAGGTAATTATGTTATTGTCGAGGTAATAGAGAAGATAATGGTTGCTATACCCCGGGGCTGTGGCCCGGGAGGAGAGGGACGGGAAAAGGTGGTTCCGTGCCCTTCTCGCCCGTAAGAGACCGGATGTTGTTTTTCCTGGTGTACATGAACTAACCACAACGCACATACGTACACATGTGCACCTGGAAATGTGTGTATTATGCGTGTAGTCTCCGCATGACCGTGTGTTACATAGATTAGCAAATATTTTGGCTAAAAGTCACGGGTCTGATACACTATGATGAGGCGCACGCATTTTGTGACGGTATGATGGCTCCGTATGACGATAATGACGTCACGGTAGAGTGAGAGGGCTGGACGGGAGCGAGCGCGGATAGGCGAGGGGAAACAGGGGGAAGGGGGACTGACCTTTCCACACTGACCTTTCTCCCTTGCCAAGCGCCCACATACTTATCGCTTGTTCCTCGTGTACTGACCAGTCAACCCCCCTTTTTTGCGTCCCACCTGCTTCCACCCACCTGTCCTCGTCCGACCCACTCTTTCGACCGTTTTCTGTTTTCATTTACTCTAAACGTATTTCACTCTCCCTTTCTCTTTCCTCTTCAGTCACATCTATCACCATCTCTCTCTCTCTCTCTCTCTCTCTCTCTCTCTCTCTCTCTCTCTCTCTCTCTCTCTCTCTCTCTCTCTCTCTCTCTCTCTCTCTCTCTCTCTCTCTCTCTCTGTAACCGTCTCTATCATGTTTTTTTCTCACCCTCTTTCCCCCGCCCCTCTCTCTTCTTTTATTTCTCCCTTCCAACTTCCCTGCAGGCAGCCACTTTCAATTTCCCCTCTTTTATCCCTCTCCTTTCCCCTATTTCACCTTATCTGCGCCTTACCCCCTCTTTCTTTATCTTTTACCCCAACGTCCTCCTATTTCTTTCTATCCCCCTCGTCTCTTCCGCCCATTTCCGCTCCCGCTCTCTCTCTCCCTCTCTCCCCATTTCCACCTCCCCTATCCCCCTCCCCTCCCCCTCCCCCCACTACCGTTGGAGATCAATACTCAGTTACAGTAATTCGTTTATCGGATTAGTTATTTCATGCAGGTTGGTGGCAAATGGTGGAAGTCCGTTGGTGGAAGCGCCTGCCAACACCGGTCTGAAAAGGGCGGGAGGTTTAAGTGTTGGACGCGGGAGTCCACAGATGCGAGAGAGAATATAATCTTCCTTAAAATCAGCAGGATATTTTAGAATGACAGACGGACGTGATTGCAAAAAAGGGTTGTATTAGATACGTATATGCAGTTATCTTTATTAACAGTTCATGCAACAAATACATGTAAACGCTGCATGATAATTCATTTTTCTAAATACTACATAAACATATGGCTTGAAGATTCTAAAACGCTAAAGAAAAGCAAGATGAAAATATGTCCTAGATAAGTAATTTCGGAATCACCGCGAAGGAGATTGATCGTAACCACATCATAAAAAGGATTAAGGTGTTTTCCGCATTCCGCCGGCGCTTGCTTATGGGCCCAGAGGCAGATATGTGACCTTGCAAGGAGGAATCTTTCAAGCTCAGCCTGGATGCAACACGCAATGTGGTCTTCCGTTACAGTGCTATGATGCAACAGACGGGGCGCTTTCCTGTTATTTATACCATTATTTTCAAGGGAGGGTGTCGGCGCTGGAGGCGTCGTGTCGACGATCATTTTTCAGCCGTGCGGTAACCATGGCAACGAGTTGATGGATGATGCCCACGTCGTGGCGTGTGCCATGGGGCTCAGTGCTAATGGGTAGCAGGTAATTATTTTATCCTGCTCTAGCCCCGGGAGCGAAAAAGCTGTCGGAGTGTGGACGAGACATGGCGCTTTCCCTGTGCGAATGGATATATACATCTGCGCTTATTTGCGCGGTGTGTGCGTGTATTTATGCATGTACATACCCAGAAGTCCGTCCATGTGTGCAGAAGTAGCATCGACAAATAGGTGAAAAGTTGGAGAAAATCATTATTATGTCAGAAAATATTGAAAGAAATGTAGTAGTAGTCAGATGACAGAGAGAGAGAGAGAGAGAGAGAGAGAGAGAGAGAGAGAGAGAGAGAGAGAGAGAGAGAGAGAGAGAGAGAGAGAGAGAGAGAGAGAGAGAGAGAGAAAGGAAGAGAGAAGTGGAGTGGCGATACACCACCTGCCGAGCTCCGGAGTGGGAAGGGACGGCGCCCACCTGGCCCGGATACGCCCAGCCCGACGCCCTCTCCATACCCTACACCTGCGCCGCGTCATACCTCACATGCCACACATGCACAGTACGGCGTCCAACCCACGCTGCGCCGCCCACTCTCGCCCACACGGCACTTTGTACTTGTCACTTTCATCCTTGTAGCGTATACGTTACTTAATCGGGGAATGCATACGCGATATACCACGAAGCGGGGTCTCCATCCATCATTTCGCTCAGAATGTGTGATGCGACGCAGATCTCTTTCATTCACTGAAGGGGATTTGTTAAGGCTGTTCTTCCTGCGAGCGTCGTAGTATCATGCCAGGTGTTTCAAAGTTCCATTTTTTTTATACCATGAGTACTTTCCCTGCGGTTGCCCCAGGCCTCTACCCCCCCCCTTCCAAGCTTAACACTTCATAGCACATACGCAACACGGATGGGACTTGCCATTGCTGTACTATTACTGTGAAAAATGGTCTCTGCAGTACACCAACATTTTATGGCATCTGCGTTTCGCGTATTTAAACGGCTGCGCATCCATTAAAAGAATAAATAATTCAGGCGCTGCGGGCAACATGCTTATCGCTGAACTTGAGTCCTGTTCTAATCCCGGCGGAGCGCTTTCCTTTTCAAGTTAAGTGTTTATACACGTGAAAGCTACACAAATAGAATGTGCGTTTGCAACTGTAAGGAACTGGTTCCGGTTGGGTGCGTTGATTTGAAAGAGAATTGCTTTCCGAAAACTTTCACTGCTCAGAAAATATTCAAGGCTTACTCGTGAAATTCTGGCGGGAAGGAAAACCTTATTTCAGTTCCTGTTTATTTTGTGATACACGTTTAAATGTTACGATTACTATATTTTCGTTATTTCTTTCTTTCTTTTTTACGAAGACTTTCCGGTCACAATATATTCTCGTTTGTTACGAATCCCCTTTGAGCCCAAATCGCCTTCCCTAATCGCCGTGTCCGGACGCAAAATCTGGGTCCGTGCAACTGCCTGCATGTCATCATGTTCCCCTTGTTTGCACATTCTTCCCCCGCGTCTCCCCTCCACCGTTTCTTCCCTTTCACCTCCATTCCCCTCTCTCCCTTTCTCCTTTCTCGCGGTAACATCCTTGTTTAGTGGTTCCATAAAGAAGAGCAGGGAGGGAGAGAATCGGGGTGGATAGAAGAGGGGAGAAAAATACAGGGGAGAGAGCCAAAGGGGAGGTAAGAAGGGGGGAAGAAGGAGAGCGGCGGCCGAGCGTCTGCCCTGCACGTAGCCGGCCCTTCCTCATGCGAACTGCTCGTATCCCTGCGACCCGGAGCTGTTTATTGCGCGTTCTGGCCTGCATTTTGCAACGACTCCTTCGTATATTCAGCAAAACATGTGGATACTCCCTGCACGACTGTCTGGAAAAGGAATTGGAAGCCAAGATAAAAAAGGAGAGAATTATTCGCATTTCCTTGTGATCTTTGGCGATTAAATAAGCAGACACACCTGCTTATTTCCGGTCCGGGAGATAATTAGGGAGCCGGGATGATTTGCATATGTTTCGGAAACCGACTTCTTGCCCGAAGCACTAACACAACTTTGCAAGATAAGAAATCCCGCGGGCCATGTTTACGATTCATAATCTGGTTAATGACCTGAGTGTGTTTTTTTATCACATCACGCGAGGAAGATTCTTTCCGAAACAGCGACTCTTTTAGGTTATTGTCTTCTTGAGGGTCGACGGCATTGCGCTGTGATGGTATGTCTTGTGCTCCTCTCTCTTCTCTTGGCCTTTCCCTTTTCTCCCTTTCTGATATATCCAGGTTATATGTTTTATGCTTGTGTCTCTCATTTCCTCTTTTTTACTTTCTCTGTTTTGTCTACTTTCCCGGGCTACACATTAGTGTTTGTTTGTGTTTGTGTGTGTGTGTATGTGGCTGTGTGTACAAACATCTGCGCGTGTGTCGCTTTGTTTATGTATAAGTGTTTTCGTCTTTCCCCTTC
Organism: Penaeus vannamei; assembly: GCF_003789085.1. Lineage (NCBI taxonomy): Eukaryota > Metazoa > Arthropoda > Malacostraca > Decapoda > Penaeidae > Penaeus > Penaeus vannamei. The sequence goes on along the minus strand of NW_020869714.1, from coordinate 94,847 downwards.
TTGATATCCTCGCCCCCCCCCCCTGCTCGCTTCTGCCGTCCTCCCACTCGTCACGAGGAATTCCAGAGGGCGATTGGGAAAAGAGCCATGCGGAGAAATATTTGTTTGTTTTGACAGTGGGAGCTGACCCTATGAATCTTTTAAATTAGGAAGGAAAGAGATAATTTTATGCATTTTGAGTCCACGAATCTACCATTTTTATTTCCATCTACAGAACTTCATTCAAGAAGGATATTAGCATTGTGTAAACTCGCCTAATTAAACTCATCAGATAGGGAGCGCATGCATGGCGACTCTCCCATGACTGTCCTCGCTTTGTTCCTCTCTCCTTCTCCCCTTCTTCCTCTCTTTCCCCTCCTTTCCCTGCTCCCCCCCCCCCATCCGGCCCTCTGCTTCTCCGTTCCCTTCTTTCCCACCTCCCCCTTCCTGCCGTTCCTCATACTCTCCTTCTCCCGCTTCCCCAATTCCTGGCCTTCTCCATCATCCCCTATCTTCAGCTCCTCTTTCTTCGTTCTCTCCCCCTCTTCCTCTCCCCCACCCTTCGTCCTGCTCCTGCTTTTTTTCTTCTTCTTCTTCTCCTCCCCTCTCTATTTCTGTTTTTCTCGTCCTGATCCTCCTCCCTCCCTCCTCCTCCTCCTCCTCTCCTCCTCCTCCCCCCACCATTCTCCTACCCTTTCTCCCCCTCATCTCCCCTTCCCCTTCTCCCTGTCTCCCCTCCGCCCCCCCTTTTCCTCCTTCTTTTCCTCATACCCCATCCTCCCCCCCTCTCAACCCACCCCCGTCAGCTGGGCGTCCTCGTCACGCCTGTCAAGCGGTGACTCAAGCCACACTTGGCCGACAGTCGCGCGGTCAATCACGTCGCAGCAATCAGAAGCATCTTTAGCGATTGGAATTAATGGGTTGGTAGTGTGGTTTACAGGGGGTTGGGGTCAGGGGTGAGGGGGAGGGGAGGCGGGACGTTCTCCAAGATTGTGGATATTGAGCGAAAGTAAGATGCGACTTTTATGATACTTTTTTATTATGATTTTGGGATGTGTGTGATTGGAATGGGAACAACTCGTGTGAGGGGAATGTGTATAAAAATCGACATGTTTTTTCTTGCAGGATGTTAAGCTGAATAAAGTAGTAAATCGTGCAAATTTCTTGTATTTACCAAGAAGCGAGAACTTTTTCCCAAGGTGATAGAAAAGGTGCGAGGTATCGAGTTCAGAGTTGACACGCGTATGCATTGTTGTGGCGAAGGAGGGCGTGGGCGGCGTATCCCTGGGCGGCGCTGTGTCATCCTCCGGGGCAGAATTGAGCAGCGGCTGGGAACGCTCTCTGCTGGTATTGGTGACCTTTGACCTCGGGATCCTGCCTGGATAACACCCCGACCGTCGCCGTCTCCTCCTCCGCTATCCTGTCGTCTACTGCGGATATGTCTTCAGGGAGAACTTTTCTTTCTTGTCTTTTGTTCCTCCTATTACTTTCTCCTTTATGTAATACATTTTTGTCCGTTTACTTGTATTTTTCTCTATTCTAGTTTTATTCCTCTTCTTTTTCTACCCTTTCTCTCTTTCTCCTTGTTCCATTCCATTCTCCCCTCCTCGTCCTCGTCGTCCTTGTCCTCCTCTCCTCTTCTTCTTCCTCTTCTTCCTCTTCCTCCCCTTCTTCTTCTTCTTCTTCTTCTCCTTCTTCTTCTTCTTCTTCTTCTTCTCTTCTGCTTCTCCTCCTCCTCCTCTCCTCCTCCTCCTCCTACCTCCTCCTTTCCCCCCTCTTCCTCCTCCTTTCCCCCTCCTCCGCCTCCTCTTGCCTTTCCCCTTCCTTCCCCATTTCTCCCTCCCCTCCTTCTCTTTCTGTCACACGTGCTCCACCCGAGTGTCCAGATAAAGTTACAAAATCCAAAAGCCAATAGAGACACAGAGATTATATCAGAACGGGAAGCTTCTTAAAAAAAGAGAGAGAGAACCGTTTTTTTTTACTCCACATGGCCTGCCTCTCTTCAGACTAGTAAGTGATCGCAAGGCATCAAGATTGGAGCGATTGGAGGTCAGTCGACTGGCGTGGCATATCGCATGACCCGGAGACAACCCCGCCTCGTTACCCCGGGGGTCGAACCGTCGATCAATAAGGGTTCCGTAAATCCGTCACTCGAACAAGCGCGGGCGTGAGGTAGGTTGGGCGGAGACTCGATGGAAGAGATTCAAGCAGAGTCGGGCTTTTGTCGTAAGTGCTTCCGGAAGGAGGAGGCAAGGCAGGGCGTGAAGTGTTGTTCCTCCCTGCTTGCTTTTGTTGTCCCAAGCACTGCGGGGCACAGCTGAGGCTAGGGTTGGTGCTAGCGGGTGGGTGGTGAGGGGAAGGGAGGGGATAGGGGAAGGGGTAACAGTTGCCTCATCGCGTCCACTACATTCGACCTCATCATGTCCTTTGTTGGTGTATCCGTGGGTGTTGTAGCGACCCACCTGCGCCAACAGTTGGTGGGTGGCAGACGCTGACTGCTTCCCTTGTCCCCTCCCCCCCCCTCCCCCGCCGCGCTTCGCTCTGCTTTCGAGGCAACCATTAGAGCGTTAATTAATTACATTAATGATAATGTTCAAGAGGTGATTGGTTGGATGGGATGGCGGGCGATGGTTAAAAAGAAGTGTTGGCATTCCCGTTCTCTGTGTTTGTGACAGTGGGTGGGGTAGGGGGGGGTTGGGAGTGAGCTGTGGGAGTGAAGTGCATTTCTTCTCTTAAGTTAAACACCTAATTGCGGTTCTCGGTTGTATGAGCGGAGAAGTAACGCTTCCGCCATTCTCGTTTTTGCTGGTTGTCGTTGCATTTATTTTTCTCTCCATCCGTCTCTCTCTCTCTCTCTCTCTCTCTCTCTCTCTCTCTCTCTCTCTCTCCTCTCTCTCTCTCTCTCTCTCTCTCTCTCTCTCTCTCTCTCTCTCTCTCTCTCTCTCTTCTCTTTCTCTCTTTCTCTTTTCTATCTATCTATCTCACCCCCCACCCTCTTCTCTCTCTCTCTCTCTCTCTCTCTCTCTCTCTCTCTCTCTCTCTCTCTCTCTCTCTCTCTCTCTCTCTCTCTCTCTCTCTCTCTCTCTCTCAGCCCTTCCATTCTCTCCCACTTCCCTCATTTTTATTCCCGCCCTCATAACGAGCAAGAAAATACAGCAAAGCGCTTGAGAGGAAATTGCTGAGGTAAATCTTCCTTGTCTCACTTACGCCGGCTTGGCACGAGCGCTGAGACGAGCTGGGCATCTCGGCAAGTCTGTCATGGATTCGTGTCTGTCTGTCGCTTCGTTTGTATCGGTCTGTGATGCGTGGTTTGCTTTTCAGACGATTTTTTTCTAGATGCAAATGAGTGGATGATTTTTTTTTCTACCTTTGGTCTATTCTTGTTTGATCCGTTTTTTTGCTACATTTCTTTATTATTGCCGTTAAGTGCACCGATAATTGTTCATTATTCTCCATCGCTATTTATTTCACTGATATTGCCTGATATGAATTGCTATGGCCGTCATCAAAGCTGTTTATTTGCCATTTTCTTTTGTGTTATTTCCCTCTCAGTCGTAAATTCATAATGGGCCGATTCCTTTTTTCTTCGTCTTTGAATCTGTCCTTTTCATCCTTATGTTATTATCCCCTTTAATCTCCTCTCCACGCTCTCTCCTCTCTCCTTCTCATCCTCTATTTTTGAACTCGTCCTCTTCCTCCGTCTTCTCTTTGTTTTCCTCTTCGATGATGTCGTCGTTATCGTCGTCCTCCTCCTACTCTTCTTCTTCTTCCCCTCCTTCCTCCTTTCTTATTCCTCTTCTTTCTTTTTCCTCCTCCCTTTTCTTCTCCGCCCTCTTTTTTTCTCTTTTTCCTCCTGCCTTTCTATCCACTCCGCCCCTTGTCCCCTGCTCTTGGCCTCTCTCCCTCTCCCCTTCCGCAATCGCCTTTGCCTTCCCAAAGCTTTCCTAATCTCTAACTTTTTCCATCATCCCTCTTTTCTTCGCTTCGCTTACTCCTCTCTTTTCATTTTCCCTTATCTGATTTTTTTCCTTTTTGTTGTTATTCAGAACTCATTTTCTCCTACTATTTTTTATCTTGCTTCCATTTTTCTTCCTCATACTAACTTCATTGAAGGTTCTTTTTATGTCTTATTTACGTTTAGTGCACTTTTATATTATTAGTTTTTTTCTTTTTTCTTAATATTTACCCATGTCTGTCTCTTCAGTTTTCCTTCTCTGCTTCCCATTTTCCTCCCCTTTTAATTTTCCTCTTTCTCCACTCCTCGCATTCTTCTTATTCACTTCTCTACGCTTCTTCCACCCTCCCCTATCTCTCCTTGTCATCCTTCTTTCCCGTTTTCCTCCGTCCCATCTTCCATCCTTTTTCATCTTACACTCCTCTCCTTCTCATCCTCCTTCTCTCCGTCTCCTCCACCTCTCCTCCCTTCCTCTCATCTTCCTCTCCTCTCTCTCCCTTATTCTCTTCTTCCTCCGCATCCTCCTACCACCACTCTTTGTCTCCTCTTTTATCCAGGTCTCTTTTCTTCCATCCTTCCCTTATTTCTTACTTCCTTCGTTGTATCTCCCTCTTCCATCCCACTTTCTCCCCTCCCCCCTCCTTCCTCTCCTCACTTCTCCTTCTCCTTAACGTTATTCATAACTTCTTTCTCCATCCCTTTATCGACCATACGCGCTCGGGAACAGGACCATAATGTGTGACTAAGTTCTGCTAAAAATGTTGAATAGTTTGTAAAGGGACATCTAGAG
>NW_020869714.1:70123-72623 GCF_003789085.1 Penaeus vannamei | reverse complement strand
AATGGAGGGGGGTTAGAGTATCGGGCTTGAGTATCAGAGTGATTACGCGGGATTAAACGGAGCGGGCGGCGACGGGGATGCCCCTTGGCTAACGAGGGATGCGGTCAACGGCGCGGGGATGGGATCGTCCGGCTTGAGAGCAGGAGGAAGGCGGTGTCAGGAAGGTCGTGTCAGCAGCACTGGATGGGTGGGGGGGGGTGGGGGCGCGGAAGAGGGAGTTAGGAGGTGGACGGCGCATGCGAAGAGGCCAGACCAACATCCTCCTGTCTCATGGTTTGACTTTTTTATTTATTTATTCATTTATTTTTACCGATTTAGAATAAGAAGAGAAATATTGAATCTTTTCCCTTTTTCTTCTTGTTTGTACTAATATTCTTTCTCATTTTTTCCAGGTAATTACGACCGAGGTGGCCGACAGGCTCCTGGACCTGTGAGTACCTGTGCATGTGTACCAGGTTGCATCCTGTACAACATAAACTTGAGAGATAAATTTTGTTAAGAAAAATGTTATCAAGGAAAAAGGTGTTAGTAGGAATGGAGTCGCAGGGAGTTAAATGTGGTTAGGAATAACGAATTAGGAAGAGGAACAAAAACAAAAGGAGGAAAATGGAATATGAGTGAAGAAAGAGAGGAGGTACGCGCAGCTGTGCAGCAGGGAGTAAACAATATTGGTCAAATGAGAGAAACGCTCTAGAGAAATTGATTAAGTAATAAACTATAAGTGGAAATCGGTATAAATAATAAGGGAGAGGCAGAAATTGGATCATTGTATAAATGACTATGGCTGGAAAAACAAAGGGGAAAGGGAGGGTCGTACATTCGAGGAAAAGAGGGAGAAAGATTAAAACGCGGGTGATAAAGAACTTGAATGGGGTTTACACGTAATGTAACACGTAAACTCATTGATCAGAAAGGAAAGGTGGAGTACAAATATGTTTAGAAAGATATAGATATATTTAAAATGTGCGTGTGTGCGTGCGTGCGTGGTGTGTGTGTGCGTGTGTGTGTGTGTGTGTGTGTGTGTGTGTGTGTGTGTGTGTGTGTGTGTGTGTGTGTGTGTGTGTGTGTGTGTGTGTGTGTGTGTGTGTGTGTGTGTGTGTGTGTGTGTGTGTGTGTGTGCGTCTTATTTTAGGGTAAGTGGTCAAAGAATCTGTCATTGTCCTCGTGTCTTCCCGCTTGACCCATTATTCTCCCCTGTCGCCCCATTTGTGCCCATTAGATTCTTCCAATTTGTAAGGGGGAAAGGGCAGCAGGTCCGGCCACTTAGGGGTTACCGCCCCCCTCTCTTTTCAGCCCCGTGTCCCTGGGGTCGCCAGAGGAAACATGATGACGTCATCGACAAATGACGGGAGGAGAGGTGATGAAGGAGAAGTGAAGGAGGTGGGTGAAGGGCGGAGAGAGAGAGAGAGCGAGGGCGGGAGATAAAGAAAGGGAGAGGAGAGAGAGAAGCAAAGGGGAGGGGGGAGAGAGGGGGGGGGTGGGGGGGGGAAGGGGAAGGGGAGGGGAGGGGAAGGAGAGGATGGGGAGGAGAGGATGGGGAGGGGGAAGAGGGGAAAGGGAGATGGGGAGGGGAGGAGGGGAGAGAAAGAGAGAGAGAGGGATAAAGAGAGAGAGAGGGAAAAAGAGAGAGATAGAGTGGGGGAGAGGGAGGGAGAGAGAGAGAGAGATGAGGGTGGAGGAAAGGGAGAGAGAGAGTCGGAGGAGGGAGAGAGAGAATAAAGAGAAAGAGAGATAAGAGAGAATAAAGGAAAAAAGAGAATAGAGAGGAAGAGAGAATAGGGAGAGAGAGAGAATAGAGGTGAAGTGAGAATAAAGAGAAAGAGAGAGTGAAGAGAAATAGAAGAAACGAAAAGATAAGAGAAAATAAGAGAAGAGAAAGAGAGAAAAGAGGGAGAAAGAGAGATGAGAGAAGAAAGAGGAGAGGGGAGAAAAGAGATGAAGAAAGAGGAGAGGGGGAAAAAGAGAGAGGAGAGAGAAGACGAGGGAGAAAGAGAGAGGGGAGAGAAAAGGGTTGATAGAAAGAAGAGAGAGGGAGAGAAAGGAGTTAGAGGTAAAGAAAAGAGAGGGAGAGAGAGAAGAGAGATGGGAGAGAAGAGAGATGGGGAGATAGGAAAGAGAGATGGGTAAAGAGATGGAGAGAGAAGAGAGAAAAGAGAGAGAGAGAAGAGAGAAAAGAGAGAGAGAGAGAAGAGAGAAAAGAGAGGAGAAAAGAGAGAGAGAAGAAGAGAGAAAAGAGAGAGAGAGAGAACAGAAAGAGAGAGAGAGAAGAGAGAGAGAAAAGAGAGAAGAGAGAGAAGAAAGAGAGAGAGAGAGAAAGAAAAGAGAGGAGAGAGAGAAGAAAGAGAGGAGAGGAGAAGAGAGGAGAGGGAGAGAAAAGAGAGAGAGAAGAGAGAGGAGAGAAAAAGAGAGAAGAGAGAGGAAGAGAGAAGAGAGAGGAGAGGAGAAGAGAGAAAAGAGAGAGAGAGAGAAGAAGAGAAAAGAGAAGAGAGAGAGAGAAAAG
>NW_020869714.1:52605-55105 GCF_003789085.1 Penaeus vannamei | reverse complement strand
AGGGAGGGACCTGGCTGTACACTGAGAGGGGGGGGGGGTTTTCTCGTGGACAATGGAGGGGAAAAATGGGGAAAGGAAGGGAGGAGGAGAGGAATGGAGATAGAAACTGCACAGTGTCTTTGATTGGGGAGATGAATGGGAGATTATGAAGACGTCTTAACCAACCTTATTATTAGGTGGTTAGAGAAGCGAGCGCCGCGGGGGGGCCATTGTAAAGACGGGACTCTTTTTACGGCGGAAGGGAAAGCGAATGGGGAAGGGAAGGCCAAGGGGAATGGGGGAAGATGAAAAGATGATATTAAGAGAAATGCACGGGGAATACACGAAAGGCAAGATAAAGGCTGGGGAGAGGAACCGAGGAGAGAAAGGGAAAGGGAATGGAAGGAGCAAGGAGATGGAGGCCGAGTTTCCTTTCCCGCCACGTCAGCGTCTGGGAGTGGGGCAGGGGGGGGGGTACGTGGCCGCCGCGGACCCTGACCTGAGAAATGCAGTTGTTGACGGAATTCGCCTTTTCCCCTTTTCAATTTTGTGGGTCTCGCGTTGGGTGGGGCGGCCGACGCGGATTTGTGCGGATCGATGCGCTTCGATTTTGCGTTGCCTTATTTATGGGTTGGCCCGGGCGGTGGGGGACTTTTCCTTGGGTGTTTGTTGTTTGTGTGCATGTGTTGTGTGTGTGTGTGTGTGTGTGTGTGTGTGTGTGTGTATGTGTGCATGTGTGTGTGTGTGTCTGTTTTATTTCATTTGCTTTTGCGTGTGCATGTCCTCGAACCCTCTCTGGACTGGCGGCGCGACGGCCTAAGCCAAGCCAAAGAGAGAAGAAGCAAGGCGGTCCGAAGATGCTCGGCGTCTGAAGAATCTCGAAAGACTCCTCCTTCCGGGCGCTTAGGAAGATTTAGGTGAAGACGCGCCTCGAGGATTCTCAAGAAAAGGCAAGAGTAGAAGATGATGACTCGCTTGAAGGCCGAGTGGCGGGAGATGAGAGATGTCGAGTGGGAGATAGAGCTAATGTGGGAGGTCGAGTGGGAGGTTGACAAGGCGAAGCTGGAGGGCAAGGATGAGGTTCTCACGTCGATTGGAAGCATCGTCACGAGAGAGAAGGTGACAGGTAGCAGGAAAGGCAAGAGCTCGCTTTTGTCGCTAATGTCGAGCCGAAGCTGTGAGACGTCGATGGAAGCAGGAAGAGAGACGTGTGAAAGCGGAGGGTGACTTGCCTTCGGAGATGAATGAAGCCGTGAATAAAACAGATTGTAAATGTAAAAAAAAAAGAAAAAAAAAGATTCAAGGGAAAACTTTTGACGAAAAAAGATGGTACAACACGAAAAAAAGAATTAAAAATAGTTTTATTTTCCTAGGAAGGGCGAGGGGGAAGGGAGAGAGAGAGACCAAGGATACATTTAACTCCGGTCACATTCCAAATTGCAGTGGACGAGACCAGTGACGCTAGATGTCAGTGCAGTTGGGGACGAGGAAAGGAGAGGGGAATAAGGGCGAGGGTAAAAGGGAAGGGAAGAGAATGAGTGGAGGGACAAAGAATGAGGATAAGGGAAATTTTGAGTGTAGGTGGTTCATTATCGATTTTTTTGATGGACTACAGAGTGTTTTTTTTTATAATTATCATTGTATTTAAGCATTTTTACTTATTTATTGTCATTGTTATATATCTCATTATCACCTCTGTCTATAGAATGAGAATTTGTAACGTCTCTTATTATTTTCAAAATTATGAGCGAAGGTAGGAGAGAATGAAGGAGAACGGACATAAATTGCGCCAGTTGCGAACCCGGCACAAACTGCTGCCTCGTTCCTCTTGTTTATCTGTCCGATGGCAAACGAGGCCGGAATTTCGTTTGCGGAGACGCGATTGCTCTATTACGTTACTCTGGAGGTCGAGGGCGAGCCGGGTGTTTTTTGCCTCGATGAAAAAAGTTACACGATGAAGATGAGTAGGAGAGTAGAATGGATAAGGGTGTAAATAGGTACATAAACAAAATCGTAGATACAACCTCTGCGGTAGACTTAGATTTGAATAAAATGCAAGATACAAGCAATGGAAATAAAATATACTTATGCTTATGTTATATCTACCTATTTATCTGTCCATCTATCTTTATGTATATCATTTTGTCCTCCCCCCCCCTCTCTCTGTCTCTCTCTCTCTCTCTCTCTCTCTCTCTCTCTCTCTTCTCTCTCTCTCTCTCTCTCTCCCTCTCTATATATATATATATATATGTATATATATATATATATATGTATATATATATATATATATATATATATATATATATTATATAATAATATATTTGTGTGTGTGTTTTATATACATCTATGTATACACATACATGCATGCATACATGCAAACATACAACCATGTATTTATATGCATTTACCGTAATTATCCGACCTCCCCACATGCCACATACCGTACAGAGCAGAATTCGTCGCAAAGCACCCCTCCCCCCTACGCACCTCCCGGCGGCAGCCCTGCAGAGGCGCTGCTGCC
>NW_020869714.1:45105-50105 GCF_003789085.1 Penaeus vannamei | reverse complement strand
TGGCGACGACGCGGCCTCGGAATAGCAAGGAGAACATAACGCCGGCCAGATGTTTTAAGGAAAAGGGAGAGGGACGATGGCTCTTTTTAAGGCCGATAGATGGAGAGACAGCCAAGTGGTGGGCAGCTGTTACGAGAGGTCGCTACGGGGTTTTGGGGTTTCGCTTTCGGTATAGAGTAGACACATGCGTATAAAACGTGTCAGAGAGAGAGAGAAAGAAGGAGATAGATAGAGAGACAGACAGACAGACAGACAGACATACAGAGAGACAGGAGGGAATCAGCCACCCAATGAACATGTAGATTATTTCGATACGATTACCTCTGAGTGCGAGTTACTCTCACCATTATTGGATTACGTAATAAGATTGTCTTTCTTTCTTTTCAGGTAATTGACGCGGTGTTCTGCATGTCGAGGGAGCCGACCCGCCACCTTCACCCGTGAGTAGAGAGTCAGTAGAGAATTGCCAGAAAAGTCTGCAGCGATCGGAGAGGATATCGAGGGTAGAAATAAGGAAAGAAAACGGGCTTTTTTTTAAGAGGATGGGGAGAAAACGGGAAGGCGAATGCACATGGGAGCAGACTGCGAAAAAACAAAGGAAAATATATGCAGTGTTTATATGTATGTTAGGTCTTTGTTAAGAAATACCTTTATTTTTTTTTGCCTGAATTGATTATAGTCTACTGTCGTGGAAAGTCCCTCCTCTTTTTTCAGCCGTCTGTTCCTTCGGAGACGAGGGGAAGGGCGAATCCCAAGACGTAATCCACACAATAAATCCCTTTGTGGGAAAAGTATCTGTCTCTTCTTTCCCTCCGTACATACAGATACACACACAGGTACATACACAGGCACACACAGTCACCCCCCCCCCCACACACACACACAAACTCATACACTTACCCTTACTCACACACGCACACCAGCCACAACGTGAAATTCGTTTGGCAAATGTTATTTCTCAAGCAAACAGGCACTCACCGAGGCTTATGTTACCTTGGAGGAGAGGCTGGTTGTGCGGGAAAGGGGGGAGGGGGGGGCGTAGTGGTGTGTTTTTTTAAATTGGAGGAAGGGAGAGAGAGAAGGAGGGAGAGGGAGATGTTGCATTTTTGTGGATGGAGGAAGGGAGATGGGGAGTGAGATGGAGGGAGAGGAAGATGCTTGTTTCTGAGGGAGAAAGGGAGATGGAGAGAGGGAAATGCAACGTTTTTGAATAAGGGAGGGAGAGGAGGGAGAGGGAGATGTCGCATTTTTGTGGATGGAGGAAGGGAAATAGGCGAGTGAGAGGAAGATGTTTGTTTATGATGGAAGAAAGGAGATGGAGAAAAGGAGAAGGGACAAGGAGTTTTTTTTTTTGTGATGGAGGGAGGGAGATGGAGATTAAGAAGGAGGAAGAAAGAGATGTAATTTTTGATGGAAGAAGACTTAGAGACCAAGAAGGGAGAAGGAGATGCCGCGTTTTTATAGATATAAGAGAGATGGAAAATATGAAAGGAATGACGACAAATAAAGTAGGCAGGAGAGAGAAGAGATCAGATAAGATGGAAAATAACGATAGAAGGATAGGAATGGGGAGGAGAAGATAGAGGTGGAGAGGGAGACGGAAAGCAGGATGGAAATGCGTGATGGCAATGGAATGAAAGATGGCGGAGAAGATGCAGATTGAAGGGAAATTATTGCTTACGGAGGACGACTCTGTCTCCATCCTCTTCTCTCTCTTCTCACTCTGTCCGTCTCTCCTCTCTCTCTCTCTATCACTCTCCGTCTCTCTCTCTCTCTTCTCCTCCGTCTCTCTCTCTCTCTTCTCTCTATCACTTTGTCTGTCCGTCTCTCTTTCTCTCTCTCTCTCTGTCTATCACTTTGTCGTCTCTCTCTCTCTCTCTCTCTATCATATCTCTCTCTCTCACTTTCTCTGTCCGTCTCTCTCTCTCTCTTCTCTCTATCACTTTGTCCGTCTCTCTCTCTCTCTATCTTTGTCCTCTCTCTCTCTCTCTATCTCTCTCTCTCTCTCTCTCTCTCTACACTCCGTCTCTCTCTATCACTTTGTCTCTCTCTCTCTCTCTCTTGTCCGTCTCTCTCTCTCTTCTCTCTATTTTGTCTCTCTCTCTCTCTTCTCTCTCACTTTGTCCGTCTCTCTCTCTCTCTTCTAAGCTCTATCACTTTGTCTCTCTCTCATCTTTGTGTCTCTCTCTCTCTCTTCTCTCAGTTCCATCACTTTGTCTCTCTCTCTCTTCTTCCTCTCTATCACTCCGTCTCTCTCTTCTCTTCTCTCTATCTTGTATCACTTTGTCCGTCTCTCTCTCTCTCTTCTCTCTATCACTTTGTCCGTCTCTCTCTCGAGTCCGTGATCACATCTCCTCTCTCTCTCTCTCTCTCTCTCTCTCTCTCTCTCTCTCTCTCTCTCTCTCTCTCTCTCTCTCTCTCTCTCTCTTCTCTCTCTCTCTCTCTTGCTACATTTGCTCTATATCTGTCTCTCCTCATTCTAGACCTGGCTTTCTCACTTCCTCCTTTCTTTCCCCAACCAAATGTAATCCATCACCCCGCGGCTTTGCAGAGTCCTGGGATCAAGCCTGATGTCACACTCTGCACTCATGTTCCTCGAGAAAGAAAACGGGAAATGTTTTTTTTCTTTTTTTCTTTTTCTTTCTGTCTTTTTCTCTTATTTTCAGAACTGACGCCGAGTGTCATGGCGGACTTGAAATAGTTTCGCTCTCGTTGGCCTTCGTGGATATTCTTGAGTGCTTTTTTTGCATTGCACTTTTAGGAGTATTACGTGCTTTGTTTTTAGTGTTTGTTATTGTTGCAGGAATGGGCATTATTTGGTTTTCTTTATAATTATCTAATTATTTATATATTTTCGATAATGACTGTAACTGTTCTCATTTTTGTTTTTTGATTCTAATTGTTATTACGATTATTGTTGTTCTTCGTCATCTTCTCCTTATCTCCTTCTCCTTATTCTCATTCTTATTATCATCTAATCATTACTGGTGTTAGTATCACCGTAATCATAACTGTTTAGAGTCTCTATGACAGCAAGATACAGAGCATACAAAATATTCCATATACATAGATTTCTTTTTTCACACCAGTGCAATAGTGGCATCAGCACGAGATACAAACACTCCTATTTATCAAGTTCACGAACTTGATAATTTACAAAGACAACATAAGGAAAAAAACTTCCTTTTTTCGACTCTGTATTTCAGCGGAAGTCTATCGTGGCATATTTATTTGGCAATTCGTCCAGGTGGCGTCGGGCGTCCTCGGCTCCTGGCGCGGCGGCTCCGGCGGGAGATGCGCTCGGCTGCTCGGCTCTCTTTGTTCTGCCTTTATTGAATAAGGTCGGCGGAGTGTCGGGAGCGCAGATTTATCACGGCGAGTCAGCGCGGGAACAATGCTCGGCGCGGAGGAAATCTCATTTCGGTTTCGCCTTTTCCACCGGAGCCTTTCGCCTGGCTGCTGCACTCGGGCTGCCAGGTCTGTATTGTTGTATATTGTGTATATATATATATAATATATATATATATATATATATATATATATTATATGTATACACACACACACACACACACACACACACACACACACACACACACACACACACACACACACACACACACACACATTATATATAATATATTATATATATATATATATATACATATATTATATATATATATATATATATATATATATATACATACTACATACTACATATATATACATACATACATACATAATAATATATATATATATATTATATATATCATATATATATAATATATATAATATATATATATTATATATATTATATATGTAATATATGCCAAGCAAGGAAAAAATCTGTGACATGAAATATAAAACTCATGATGATATAATTCATGTGTTTATGTGTCTGTATTTACATACATACTTTATTTTTATTGTTTATTATATCTTCTTATATTTTTGGATGTCTCACCTGTTTGCCCATTCCAATACAGAACGAACGCACCTTGAACACAATGAATTCACACAAAGAACAATACGAAACAAAAAGAGAGAAAACGAATGTTTATATGAAATATGCACGCAAGGGAGTACGAGTAAGTACAGGAAAAAAAAGTTTTGGTAGCAGGTCTGGGGCCGAAGTGAAAAGGGCAAGACGGTGAAAAGGCAGAGGAAGGCAAGTGCTGAAAGTGTATTGCCATTTTCCCAAGTTTATTCATGAACTGTCAATTTTAATGAATTCGGAGAACGAGACATCTTTTATAGATGAGGTAGATTAGGAATATACCTAGTCGGCGGGGGTAAGTAGGAGGGAGAGAGAGAGTGATGGAGAGAGAGTAAGAATGACAGTGAGAGTGAGTGTGAGTGAGAGATGATTGAGTGTGTGTGGAGTGTGTGTGTGTGTGTGTGTGTGTGTGTGTGTGTGTGTGTGTGTGTGTGTGTGTGTGTGATGAGAGAGAGAGAGAGAGAGATAGAGAGTGAGTGAGTGAGAGTGAGAAAGAGAGAGGGGGGGGGAGGAAGAAAGAAGGAAAAGAGAGAGAATAACAAAGAAGAGATAGCGCAATGGAAGTGCTCACAGACAGGATAAAGCGACAGACAATGAGAGTCGGCGAGAGAAAATATTCGAGTTCATATATTTAGCGCCTGAGAGCATTGGGAGAAAAGCGACCATTAGGAGAAGCGTGGGCGTGTGCGGGCGTGCGGGCGGACAAGTGTGCTTAATCAGATCGTGAGAGTCCTAGAGGGAAGATTCTCTTGACAAAGAAGAAAGTAGGAAGACAAAGAAGAGGGGAGAAAGTCTATTTTTCGTTGGCCCATTTCATTCACCTTATGATTTCTCTCTCTCTCTCTCTCTCTCTCTCTCTCTCTCTCTCTCTCTCTCTCTTCTCTCTTTCTCTCTCTCTCTCTCTCTCTCTCTCTCTCTCTCTCTCTCTCTCTCTCCTCTCTCTCTCTCTCTCTCTCTCTCTTCTCTCTCTTGTCGTGTGTGTATGTGTGTGTGTTTGTCAGTGCGC
>NW_020869714.1:35105-40105 GCF_003789085.1 Penaeus vannamei | reverse complement strand
TTCACCCTTAATGAAAAGTTTTGGGGTGTATTAATAAGATAAGTAAGAAGTGATCGAGTGTTAATGGTGTTAAAGCAGCCGAGGGTAGCACAGCAGGAGACGAAAGAAAAATGACAACTCTACAAAAGTGCAAGATGACGTTGATGGGCAAAGACAAGTCTCGAGGGGAAAATGATACGAAAGCGGCGAGGGAAATTTAATCGGGGGAAAATGCGAAAGATAGGGGAAGCAGGGGAGGGAGGAAGGGGGATTTGCAAAATAGGGTTTGTGTAAATTGCTTACGGAGGGGAAATAAGACGACACCCAACAGGGGGGGGGGAGGAGAAGGGGAAATATAGCATAAAAAGATCATTGTACAAGACAAGGAGAAAGGGTGAAGAGAAGACACTAAACGATGATGGTTTGAGGCGCGTCTTCCCACTCTGCGCTAAGCCTTCGGAGCTGCCACCTCGCCCTCCTCTCGCGTTACTCCTCTTCCGTTTCCCCCTTTCTTTCCTCGTCGATTATTCCTCTTCCGCTCCTTTCTTTTTTCTTCGGTTGTTCCTCTTTCACTTCCCCTTTCTTTTCTCTTCGGTTATTCCTCTTCCACTTCCTCCTTTCTTTCTTTCTGCGGCTATTCCTGTTCCGCTTCCCCCTTTGCCCTCGCCGTGACTCTCGTCGCACTCTGCTCTGCCTCTGGCTTGTTTTATTACGGTTCTCGCGCTGCAAAAAATATTGTAAACAAATGTGATATTTTATTTACTATTTTTTACTTCGACTTTGACATAACCTGCAATGATATTTTTACTCGAATAGAAAGAAGGGGAGATAGGAAGACTACGAAAGATAAAATGAGTGAGATGAGGAAGCAAAGAGAAGAGGAAGACGAAGAGGAAGAGGGGTGCGTGCCAGGCCGCCGGGTCACGTGATGATATTGCCTTGTCTCTGTCAATCCGCCCGCGCCTCTGACCCCGGGCGTGTGAGGAATCAGTAAGGATCATGAGTCGGCGGCCGATGTTGCGCGTGCCAGGAGGGGCCAGGGGAGGGGAAGGGGCTGGAGGGCTAGTGAGGGGCCGAGGAAAGGGTGGAGGGCTAGGGGAGGGAAAGGGGGAATGGGGCCGAAGAAAGGATGGAGGGGCTAGGAGAAGGGAAGGGGCTGGAGGGCTAGTTGAGGGGCCGAGGAAAGGGTGGAGGGGTTAGGGGGGAAAGTGGGATTGGGCCGAAGAAAGGATGGAGGGGCTAGGGGAGGGGAATGGGCTGGAGGGCTAGAGAATGGAGAAGGAAGGGGCTGAAGGGCTAGGAAGGGGCGAGATAAGGGTGGAGGGATAGGAGAGGGGAAGAAGCTGGAGGCTAGTGAGGGGCCGAGGAAAGGGTGGAGGGTTAGGGAGGGAAAGTGGGGATTGGGGCCGAAGAAAGGATGGAGGGGCTAGGGGAGGGGAATGGGGCTGGAGGGCTAGAGAATGGAAGGGGCTGGGGCTAGGGAAGGGGCGAGATAAGGGTGGAAGGGATAGGAGAGGGAAGAAGCTGGAGGGCTAGACAGTGGAAGGGGCTGGAGGGCTAGTGAGGGGCCAGGAAAGGGTGGAGGCCTAGGGGAGGGAAAGGGGAATGGGGCCGAAGAAAGGATGGAGGGCTAGGAGAAGGAAGGGGCTGGAGGGCTAGGGAAAAGGGGAGGGGTTAGGGGAGGAAAGTGGGGATTGGGGCCGAAGAAAGATGGAGGGGCTAGGGAGGGGAATGGGCTGGAGGGCTAGAGAATGGAAGGGGTGGGGGGCTAGGGAAGGGGCGAGATAAGGGTGGAAGGACAGGAGAGGGAGAAGCTGGAGGGCTAGACAGTGGAAGGGGCTGGAGGGCTAGTGAGGGAGGAAAGGGTGGAAGGGGGGGAAGGGGGAATGGGCCCGAAGAAAGGATGGAGGGGCTAGGAGAGGGGCGAGAAAGATGTGGGGCAAGAGGAAGAGAAGGGGCTGGAGGGCTAGTGAGGGGCCGAGGAAAGGCTAGAGGGGTTTGAGGGCTAGGGAGGGGGCGAGGAAAGGGTGGAGGGGTTAGAAGAGGGAAAGTGGGATTGGGGGCGAGGAAAGGATAGGGGGCTAGGGGAGGAAAGGAGTGAGGAATTAGGGGGCCGAGGAAAGGGTGGAGGGACTAAGGGAGGGGGTAGGAGTGGGGAAGGGGTGCGAGGAAAGGGTGGAGGGCCCAGTCTTGCCTCGACGTTGCGGGGGTTTAATGTTTCAGCGACGGCAAGAGGAATAATCCCTTCTGTAATTAAATCTTGAAGGGCTAGGCGCTTTCCCCGTATGTGGATGTCATGCTTCTGCAACTGGCTCGGCTCTTGGTCTTAGTCTTGCCTTTGCTCTCATTCCCTTGTGCTTATGTGTGTTAGTCTTTGTTTGGTTATCTGTTGGTATTTGTCATTATTATTATTACTTCTTTTTGGGTTCTCAAATTGCGTCTTTGTGTGCTTAATAAAAATCATGTTACTAAATATATATTTATTAATTTTCGCGACATTTATAAAGGAAAATTCTATTATTTTCATAGACTTTGACAAAAACATTCTTTACACCAATATCACGTCCACTACCTCGTTCCTAACATGCCAGTGTATGTTCGATATCTTGCTAGTCATTTTACTCTAGGGACATGACACATCACAGTTCACTTCCACTGCATATTTTGGAGACAAAGCTTCGTTAATTGCTGTATTTGTATCCCAAAGCTAATTTCAGTGGTTATCTGGTAAGGGTTTTATACGCTGGCATTGAATTTCGGTTCGCTTTCGCCTGAAGTGCTTGCTCAACCTGGTAAATATGCTGATTGCCTGAAATGCATTGCACTATTGGTCTTTCCTTATCATTCCCGATTGCAGCGAAATGAGACTGTTTTAGTCTTAAATATAATTCGTTGACTTGATAAACTTGGCAGGAATTTTAAATGGAATCCAGATGGCTGCCTCTTGATCCAAATTTAGTATTCGCGAACACTTTATCTGGAAGAGGAGGAGGAGGCAATCTTTTTTATTTGTTATTTATATATTTATTTGCTCTTACTATTTTAGCGAAGTATTAAGTAATCTTTCCAAATTCAGGTTATTTAGGATGAAAAGGTAAAATACGCTCAATGTTTATATTAAGAATAAACGTCAATTTCGCCATGAAAGTACGTAAAAAAGATGAATAGATAAATGGAAAGTAAAACGAAAAATAAATGAAAAAATGAAAATAAACAATCTTAGAGTCCTTGAAATACATGAGTGAATATCAGTGTTTGATAAATAAATAGAAATTCTCTTCCCTTCCCTTTCATCCTTCCTATATCATTTTCGCTTCTCTCTTCCTTCCATCCTTTCTCTTTTCTTCTCTAGCCAATCCTCCCTACTTCTTTCCTTAATCCCTCTCCTTTCCCCATTTCCTCCATCCTCTCCTCTCCTCTCTTCCTTCCACCTTTTTCTCCCCCTCCTCTCTCCATATCTCCCCACTCCTCTTCCTCCATTTCCCCCCTCCTCTCGTTCCTTCATCCTTTCCCCTTCCCTCTTCCCTCCGTCCTCTCCCTTTTCCTCTTTCCTCCATTCTTTCCCTCCCCTCTTTCCTTCATTCTTTCCCTCCGCTCTTCCCTCCATCCCTTCCACCTCATCAAATCACCTCATCTGATCCCCTTCCCTCTTCTTTATATCTCTTCTCTTCCTCTTCCTCCCCCGTCCTTTCCCCTCCGTTCTCCCTGCCATTCCTTCCCCCTCATTCTTCCCTAAATCCTTTCCCCTTCTCCTCTTCCCTCCATCCTTTCCCCTTCCCTTTTCCCTCCATTCCGCCCTCTCTTCTGCCCCCCCACCATCCTTTCCCGTCCCCTCCTCCCATCCGCGTTTTCCCTAAGGGTTAAAGTATTAAGGAAATTAAAGTATTTTGATCAGGTTGAGGGAAGGGGGAGGAGGCCGGAGGTGAGAGGGTAAATTTAGGCCTTCTTCATATGGCATTTAGTAAAGGATTTGTAAACCCGAATCGCGGGTCGTCAACCACAGAGAGCTTAGGCCTATTCCTCTGGCGCACAACTCAGGTCTAAATTTGAGCTGTAGAAGCCCGTACCAGAAAACGCGTATTTTGACTGGAAAAGGTGATTGTATTGTATTGTATTATCGCCTGGATTGTGTATCGATATAAAAGAGCAATAAGGATAGTCCTGAGAGATGTAGAAAGTGATTTTGTGGCGGTTGCTATTTCCGTGCGTGTCCCTACCCTTTGCGGAGAGGGGAAAGAGATATAAGTGGTTATTTTTCAAATGAGGGGACATTTCCACAGAGACAGTGGACACCGAATTCCATTTTTTCCCCTCCGTAGATTTAATTAAATTCCGCCCGGATTTGAGCCATCGATTTTTGTTGTTGTCTTTTTTTTTTCTTTTTTTTTCTTTTTATTTCTAATTCTTCGTGGATAGCTTGCAGATCAACTGTGGAACTCTGATTTGTCTGTCTTTCTTCCCTTCTCTTTTCTTTCTTTGTATTTTTTTCATTCTCTTTCTACATATGTTTTTAGGTATATTTGTTCAAGAAAAAATATTTTTGTGTTTCGCAAGTCACACCATATCTCGCTGATTAATTTCAGGTGGCGACTCGCAAAGGCTTCCTTGAGTTGTAATCCTCTCTCTCTCTCTCTCTCTCTCTCTCTCTCTCTCTCTCTCTCTCTCTCTCTCTCTTCTCTCCTCTCTCTCTCTCTCTCTCTCTCTCTCATCTCTCTCTCTCTCTCTCTCTCTCTCTCTCTCTCTCTCTCTCTCTCTCTCTCTCTCTCTCTCTCTCTCTCTCTCTCTCTCTCTCTCTCTCTCTCCCTCTCCTCCCTCTCCCTCTCCCTCTCTCTCTTCCCTCTCTCCCTCTCCCTCTCTCTCTCTCTCTCTCTCTTTCTCTCTTCTCTCTCTCTCTCTCTTTCTCTCTTTCTCTCTCTCTCTCTCTCTCTCTCTCTCTCTCTCTCTCTCTCTCTCTCTCTCTCTCTCTCTCTCTCTCTCTCTCTCTCTCTCCTCTCTCTCTCATTTCTCTTCTCTCTCTCTCT
>NW_020869714.1:27605-30105 GCF_003789085.1 Penaeus vannamei | reverse complement strand
AGCGAGAGAGAGAGAGAGAGAAGAGGAGAGAGAAGAGAGAGAGAGAGTGAGAGAGCGGAGAGAGAGGGGAGCGAGAGACTAAGGGCGGGGAGATAGAGAGGAAGGCAATGACGGAGAAAGAGAGAGAGAGAGAGAGAGAGAGAGAGAGAGAGAGAGAGAGAGAGAGAGAGAGAGAGAGAAAGAGAGAGAGAGAGAGATGAAAGAGAGAGAGAGAGAGAGAGAGAGCAGAAAAGCAGATAAATAGAATGACAAACGATCAGTCAACGACCTTACAATTTCATACATGTTAATCAAGTTTTGCTTTGGTATAACATAGTTTGTTCACGATTAGTATGTTTGAACAATCAGTATTGGAATGTTGTTTTCGTATTGGGCCATCGTCAGTATAATAATTGCTGTTGACAAAGGATCAGATTACTACACTCCTACACGCCCCAGTGAACGCGGCCTCAACCCTACCAGCTTTAGCATTAAAGTCATATGCTAGCATTTACCCTTCGCGAACAGTCGGTATGATTAATTGCTCCAGTTGCTTAAGCATATCATTTCTAAGTCCACAATTAAGCCAGCGTTGTTGAGAGTAAGTACTCGAGACTGCTGTACGTGAATAATTCAGATTACCTCTATTATTCGGTAACAGGGTAGCGTCCCCACCTGGTTGTCATGGCGACGGCGAAGCGCGTCCGTTGCCATGGTGATGGCGGTGGTAAGCTGGGGGCAGAGAAGCCGAGAGGAAACACTGAGGTTATTTTGATATAATGCGAGCACCGATGAGCGACCGGGGGCGTGGTTTGAGTCAGATGGAAGAAGATGCAGAAAATAGATCCATAAATAGTAGGAGATAAGTGATAAACTAAGAAGAAATCCTTGCAGACGATCGTGGGAGGAGGGAGGTAAAGGCCAGTGGTGGGCGGGAAAATGGTACGATATAATACAGGTGGCTGTGTAGGATCTCTGTTGGTGGCGAAATGTATTGCTGTTACATGTATTATTATTGTTATTATTTTTGTTATTATGATGGTGATTATATTAGTGGCAATATTTAAGAAGCCTTGCAAATTATGATTAATTTGATTATTATTATAATATTTTTTATCGTTATTATTGTGGCTATTGTTAATAGCACCATCATCATAACCATATCCATTACAATTACCATCACCATCACCATTACTATCACATTTACTATAATCACCATTGACGTCATCGTAATCATCATCATAATGCTAATAATAATGACAGGAACGATAAGAATACTACTACTACTGCGCATCCTCAGCTAGTACTACTCTCTAGCTATAGCATTACTACATTATTTATTGTATCTCTATTTTCTTAATTGTTATAACTCTTACTGTGCGCCATCATAAGTTCAGCCAGTGCTATTTTGATTCCTACCCCTCCCCCAGAAAAAAAACTATGTAATAATGATGCATAAATAGATGAATATGAAGAAATTTTTGTTAACATATAGAAAGTGCAACAACGGCCATATTCCCTGAAAAAAATGAGTTTATTGCGATCAACTGCGAACCAAATATTTCGAGAAATATTGGCGCCGCTTTGTAAAATGGTCCGGTTGGCAGCTTTATGCAGATTTTGCAGCATGAGGAAATTTGATTAAATCTCTCGACTCGAGTGTAGATGTAGCTATTTTTTTCATTTTGTATATGTGTATATGTATGTATTTTCTTATATGTCTGCATTAGATAAAAATTATGACTGGGATCTTTATGGTGAAGTTCTATGTTTTTGTTTAGTGGGAGATCAGTTCAAGTTTAATTTCTGGGAAGCGTCACATTAGCATGTTAATACAACAAGTGTGAATTTCCCTTCAGGGAAACTCAAGTAGAAATACTACTTAGCTTTTTTTTCCCTTGCATCTGTTACTTTCTTTCGTCCTTTCTTCCCTTCCCCTTTTCTTCGTACTCTCTCTCTCTCTCTCTCTCTATCTATCTATCTATCTTTTTCCTCCCTCCTCTCTCTCATATTCCCTCCTCTATTTTTCTCTCTCCTCCCTCCTCCCTCCCTCTCTTTCTTTCTCTTATTTATACTTGTATAAAATTATCAAGAAAAAATTGCCTTACCTGTTATTCTGTAGTAGTTAATAATGCAAATTTACTCTTACGGCTAGCAATTAATGCAGCGCTGGCTCGGCATATTAATATATGATAATGACAAAAATGACAGTTTAATTACCGGTTGTGTAGCAATACATCACACGTTCAGGTCTTGACGAGGCGCCCGCTGTCAACTCTATAATGAAGTCTGTTTAGGTGACATTTTAACCCCCAAAAAACACATGCATTTATTCTCTCTCTCTCTCTCTCTCTCTCTCTCTCTCTCTCTCTCTCTCTCTTCTCCTCTCTCTCTCTCTCTCTCTCTCTCTCTCTCTCTCTCTCTCTCTCTCTCTCTCTCTCTCTCTCTCTCTCTTTCTCTCTCTCTCCTCTCTCTCTCTCTCTCTCTCCCTCTTCTCTCTCTCCTCTCTCTCCTCTCTCTC
>NW_020869714.1:10105-12605 GCF_003789085.1 Penaeus vannamei | reverse complement strand
CTCTCCATCCCTCTCCCTCCCTCCACCCCTCTCCATTCCTTCTCCATCCCTCTCCACCCCTCCCTTCCCCCCTCCCTCTCCCTCCCTCCACCCCTCTCCATTCCTCTCCTCCCTCTCCATCCCCCTTCCCCCATCCCTCTCTTTTTCTCCCTCCTTCCCTCTCCCTCCACCCCTCTCCCTCCATCCCTCTCTCCCACTCTCCCTTCCACCTCCCTCCATCCCCTCACCTCCTCTCTCCCTCTCCATCCCTCTCTCCCTCTCTCTCCCTCCCACCTCTCTCCCGCTCTCTCCTCCCCCCTCACATCCATCCCTCCCCCCAACATCCATCCCTCCTCCCACTCTCTCCTCCTCCCCCCTCACATCCATCCCTCCCCCCATATATCCCTCTCTCCCTCTCTCCCACTCTCTCCCCCCCCCCCTCACATCCATCCCTTCCCCTCACATCCATCCCTCTCTCCCACTCTCCTCTCCCCATCCTCTCTCTCCCTCTCTCTCTCTCCCCTCTCTCCCTCGCTTGATTTGGCAGGCGATAGTCCGGGCGCCGTTGTGACAGCCGCTTAACGCCCAATTACTGGGCGGAGCGAGGGAATTCCGGGATTCCAGCCGAGTTGGGCGCTTGGCCGGACTCCTGGCCCCACTCCCCCACTCCCCCCCCACTCCCAACCGTCCTCAACCCTCTCTCTCCTCCTCCCCTCTCTCGGGTCCTCTCCCTATCTCGGGTCTCTCCCCAACCCTCTCTCTCTCCCTTCCCCTATCTCGGGTCCTCTCTCCTCTCCCCAACCCTCTCTCTCCTCTTCCCCAACCCTCTCTCTCCTCTCCCCTATCTCGGGTCCTCTCTCCTCTCCCCAACCCTCTCTCTCCTCTCCCCAACCCTCTCTCTCCTCTCCCCTATCTCGGGTCCTCTCTCCTCTCCCCAACCCTCTCTCTCCTCTCCCCTATCTCGGGTCCTCTCCCCAAACCTCTCCTCTCCTCTCCCCTATCTCGGGTTCCTCTTCCTCTCCCCAAACCCTCTCTCTCCTCCTCAACCTATATTCGGGTCCTCTCCCCAACCCTCTCTCTCCCACCTCTCCTTCTCTCTCCCTACTCCTATCCTACCTCTCCTCCTCCCCCAACCCTCCTCTCTCTCCCCCAACCCTCTCTTCTCCTCTGCCCCTCACTAGCTCGGACCGTCCTCTCGCAATACCCTCTCTCTCCTCTCCCCAACCCTCTCTCTCCTCTCCCCTATCTCGGGTCCTCTCCCCAACCCTCTCTCTCCTCTCCCACCTAATCTTCGGATCCTTCTCTCCTCTCCCCACACCCTCTCTGCGTCTCTCCCCTATATATTTCTCGGCGGTCCTCCATCCCAACCGCTGCGTCTCTCCTCGCTGCGAGCCAACCTCTCTCTCCTCTCCGCCCCAAAACCGCTCTCTCTCCTTACGGTGGACTCTCCCGCAACCCTCTCTCTCCTCTCCCCAACCCTCTTTCGCCTAACTAAGCGGTGACGCGCTTGTTTACGATCGCCCTCGCCGTGAGAGTCTCCAACTCATGACCTGCCTACACGTGAGCAGAGATACCACCTATCAAAATCCAGCCAACGGTACGCCAGGCTCTAATCGTGTATGGCCATTAGTTCCGAACCTCAGCCTGACCGAAGCTCTCTATGGACAGCCTCGGCGCAACAGAAGTACTACCGAGTTCTACTCTGTTCTTCCAATCCGGTACACGACGCATCGTTCACAGAAGTGGCAATCAGCCGCATATCCATCCTTATACCAGTCAACGCACTCACCAATAACAGCCTCCCTACATTAGGAGTGCGCGCCATTCGCGATAATATGGCCAGACCAGCCTTAGCCTCACAACTGCGCTCGCTGTGCACCAACGGAGCATGCGTCGAACCTACCGCCGCAGTTTATCTCGGTGTCCTCTCTGGCCTAACCACTCCTTCCTAACCGCTCTCTCTCGCTGGCTCCACTATCCTCGGGTCCTCTTCCTCTCCCCAACCCTCTCTCTCCTCTCCCCCTATGCGGGTCGGGGTCTCTCTTCTCTCCCCAACCTCTCTTCCACTCTCCTATCATCCCCTACTCTCGGGTACTCTCCTCCATCGCTCTCCCCAAACCCTCTCTGTCTCCCTCTCCCCTTATCACTCGGGTCCTCTCTCCCTCTCTCCCCAATCCCTCGCTCCCGCTTCCCCTATCTCGGGATCCTCTTCTCCTCTCCCCACACCCTCTCTCTCCTCTCCCTATCTGCGCAGTCCTCTCTCCTCTCCCCAACCCTTCTCTCTCCTCGGTCCCTCCGTGTGAGTGCGTGCGGGGTCCTCTCTCGCGTGTCGACCAACCCTCCTCGTCTCCTGCTCCCAACCCTCTCTCTCCTCTGCCCCGGTGGATCTCGGGTCCTCTCTCCTCTGCTCCAACCCTCTTCTCTTCCCTCCCTCAATCGCCCTCTCCTGTGCGTCTCGCGTGTCCCCCTATCTCCAGGTCCTCTCCCCAACCCTCTCCTACCCTGATTCCCACGCAACCCG
>NW_020869713.1:350226-353169 GCF_003789085.1 Penaeus vannamei | reverse complement strand
AAGCGGCCATGAGGGGGAGGGAGCGGGGGGACCACGGGAGCGCAGGAGGTAAAACAGCGACTGTCTATATATCGCCAAAAGAGGAGCGTGCTGGAGGAAAGGGAAGAGGATGGAGAGGGAGATATATGAGGGCTGATGGAGGGGAGTGATCGAAGACTGTTGATAGGGGAGGGAAGGGCATAATAGGGAAGGCAGGAGGGGTTCTGAAGAGGGCCGCCGAGGGGAGGCGACGGGAAAGGTGCTTCACCGAAGGGGCGAGAACGGGGCAAAAGACGCCGGGATTCTAGTGCTGGAAAGGGTAATATTTTCTTCACTCTATTTTTCTCCCCCTCTTTCTCTACTCTCCATGGCCGAAGTAATATATCGTAAGGGTGTTTTGACATGATGGCGCGGGAGGGAGAAGTGATTTGTAAAGGGTATGAAGGGGACAAAATATGAATTGGAATGGAAAAGCCAATATGTGGAAGGTGTTTCAATATTTTGACTGGTCCACGGGCACGGATGTTAATAATTAACGCAATTCTGATATCTGGTTTATTTAAAAATTAATATTTATGAATTGGTGTTAACTGGTGACGAGTTTAAAAGGATCATCAAACTCCGGAGTGAGAGGTGTGGTTATCATGAAGAAACTCTTGAAGAAACTCAACAATGAGGTTATGCTAGTCATCTGGATGAGATAAATAGATAAGATTTGTGACACGTCTCTCTCCCCCCCCCCCCCTCTCTCTCTTTCTCTCCCTGACATATAGCGTTGTTGCTCTCTCTGGTTTTATATCTCTATCGTCTGTCTGTCTGTGTTTGTCAATCTGTCAGCAGTCTGTCTGTCTGATTGTCGGTCTGTCTCTCTCTCTCTCTGTCTTACCTTCTATCTATTTATTCATCTTCCTACCTAACTACCTCTCTATCTAAGTGTCTGTATGCTTGTCCATTAATTTATCTATCTATATACCTTTCTTCCTCCTCCTCACCATCCTACTCATCCTTCCCCTCCATACACACACACACACACGATTATATATATATATATATATATATATATATTATATATAATATATATATATATAATATATATATATATGTGTGTGTGTGTGTGTGTGTGTGTGTGTGTGTGTGTGTGTGTGTGTGTGTGTGTGTGTGTGTGTGTGTGTTGTGTGTGTGTGTGTGTACACACACACACATATATATTAGATAATATATATATATATATATATATAATATATAGAGGAGGAGAGAGAGAGAGAGATGAGAGAGAGAGAGAGAGACGAGAGAGAGAGTACATACATATATATATATATATATATATATATATATATATATATATAGTATATATATATATATATATATATATATATATTATATAATATATATATATATATATGTATATATATATGCGCGCGCGCGCGCCGCGCGTGTGTGTGTGTGTGTGCATGTGTGTGTGAATGTGAGAGAGAGAGAGAGAGCGAGAGAAAGAGAAAAAAAAGGAAAGAGAGAAAGAGAAAGGAAAGATAGAGAATTCCATTTTTTCTTCTCTCGTACACGCACACACATCTGTTTTATACATATCTGTGTATATGTGTAGATATGGATACCGTATGTATAAACATTTCCCTCTTCATTTCCATTTCCATGAATATTTGCTTTACTCTGGTCCCCCATTCCTCTCTTTATGGCTTTTCTATCTAAATTTTTCCTTTCGCTTTAAAGTAGTGAGGTACAGAGAGAGAGGGGGAGAAGAAAAGAGAAAGAAAGAAAAGAGAAAATTCTAAATGAGCTAGGACATACACACACACGTGTGTGTGTGTGTGTGTGTGTGTGTGTGTGTGTGTGTGTGTGTGTGTGTGTGTGTGTGTGTGTGTGTGTGTGAGTGTGTGTGGTGTGTGTGTGTGTGTGTGTGTGTGTGTGTGTGTGTGTGTGTGTGTGTGTGTGTGTGTGTGTGTGTGTGTGTGTGTGTGTGTGTGTGTGTGTGTGTGTGTGTGTGTGGTGCGTGTGCGTGCGTGTGCGTGTGTGTGTGTGTGTGGTGTGTGTTGTGTGTGTGTGTGTGTGTGGTGTGCGTGTGCGCGTGGGTGCGTGCGTTTGTGTGTATGTATGTGTATATATATCCGTGTGAAAGAGGGAGAGAAAGAGAAAGGAAAGAGAAAGGGCAGAGAGAGAGAGAGAATTCCACAAGATCAAACACGGCCTCCCCGGTAATGAGAGAGCGACCAAGCAACGAGTATAATAACGGTTAGTCGAATCCGCGGAGCCGTTGTGGTGCGCCGCCGCCAACACCTGTCTCCGGCCGCCATTGCGAAGAGGGAGGAGGGATACGGGGATAAAAAAGGGAATGCAGGAATTAAAAAGAGGGAGAGAGAGGGGGTAGATGGATGGTGGGGAGGCATGGGAGAAAGAGAGAAAAGACGGAAAGGAGTGTGGGTGATAATGATAACAAAGATTAGGAAAGCGGGATGAAGAGAAGAGTAGAAATGAGGTTTTATGAGAATATGAAAGGGAAAGACGGGAGAAATGGATAAATCATGGAATACAGAACAAAATGAGCTCCAAAGTAACGTAGGATAGCAACGAAAAATAAAAGCATGATAACACTCGGTCCACAATTTCTTTATATAAAACAGCAATCATACGGTATACCTCGCCGCAAAAAAACTGTAAAAAAGAAAGAAAAGCGAGCAAAAATACAAAAGAAACCCTCCATCGTACCGTATTGTTGACATTTGCTTTGTCTCTTTCCGACTCTCCTGAAGACCTACGCATGACGCGAATTTCTTACCAACAAAACGTGTCGACGCGCGCATTCTGTATCCAGCTTAAAAAAACGGGAACGGTAAACATTTCCTTTATATATACCTTTTATAAGCATTCTCCCTGCAACCAGACCAAAAAAATACGTAAGTAAAGTCAAGCTTGAGATCAGACAAACAGACAGCCGCTGGGGGTCAATGA
>NW_020869713.1:315226-322726 GCF_003789085.1 Penaeus vannamei | reverse complement strand
ATCTTCTTACTAATTATATATCTATATACTCGACGTTTATATTCACCCGTGCAGCAATTCATGTCACATAATAGTTGTAATCTACTAACCTACATCCATACCATAGTACCCTACCTCTATAATATATACAATACCTGACTTACTACTACTATTTGAGTAAATGCGTGTGGTGTTGTGGGGCGACAGGAGTGTATTCAAATCCATACTACATAGTTACCTAATTCATACTCAGCCTCAGCTAACTCATACCTTATATACGTCTTATAATAATAAAATACTTTATACATATATGCTATATATTACTAACGTAAATTTTTTTGCTTTACTTAATATACACCTGTCTTCACACTCTTCCTACTGATAATATATTATACAATATAGTATTATAATATCCTAACTTGATAATATATATATATACTAACCACAGTAACCACACACACCTACACACACAACACACACACACAACAACACACACACAATCAACACACACTACACACAAACACAAACACACACATTAGTAAACTATGCATTCCTACCCTCTCCTACTGTGACATGAGTTCAGAATAAATGGAACTGCCCGGCACCTTGTCTTACCCTTCAGTAAACCATGATGACCATCTTAAAATGACCCTCCCAAATGCTACGATCATCGCCTCTATGAGTCAAATACTATTTCTTGCCTGCAACCCCGTACAAACATTGACTGTTCCATCGTAAATAGAAGCATTTATGATAATTGAATACCTATCACAACAAGCCCTAAACGCAAATATGTAAGTAATGTATTCATATGCAATACATCGCAAACCACTTATACACTTAATTTGTATATTACTACATCTAAACATACATACGTATATATCTATCATATATAAATAATCCACTATACATTAGCACGTATACGAATTCAACAATTTACTAATATATATATGTACATTATCTATATACTATATCTAGAGTCACTCTCTACAACATCTTGGTTATTACTACTATATATCATGTATCAGATACTAATTCCTATAGCTTATTAATACTATATAAGACGATACTTATATACTAGTATAGTATATACTAAGCCTCTATGCACTCATATGTTCTGTGGGTGGTGTGTGTCGTGTGTCTCTGTGTGTGTGCTGTGTGTGTGTGTCGTGTGTGTGGTGTAGTGTCGTGTTGTGTGCTGTTATAGCATATCCGCTTCTAATAGCTCACTATTCATATGCACTTATATATATATTATACGGCAACTTATATACTAACCTATATATAATATCTATACACCATTAACTACTATATATAATATAATACTATGAAGTATAATACTACACTCTTATACGTACCTCATTCCCATACTATAAGTGAGTAGCACTACTAATCATATATATACCAATACGTCAGACACCTAGCGCTCTTATATTATATGTATAATACTCATATAGTCCTTAATATATATATTACTATAAATATAGTATACTAATACTGTCATCTTATCATGATACTATACTAATATACCGTACATATTAATATATAGTATTAATATACTTATTACTATATCATATATTTAGCTATATATACTATTACTATATCTATACATATTATACATAAGTATATATAACTAACATACTATACTATTGTTACATTATATATACTACTACTCATCTAGATATAGTCTATTACATATATCTATAATATTATTATATATATACACAACACACCACACACGACCACACACACAACACACACACCACACCAACATATCATAATCATATATATATACCTTTAGATAATACTATATACTATATACTACATCCTATATATTTATTAACCGTTTATATGCTATCATCGATACTATAACATCTATAAACACAAGCAGATAGCTATACTATCTCACTATTATCCTAATCCACGATACCTATATATATATGCACTAGATATAAAAATTCTGCATAATATATTCGCTTACATTTACACCATACTAATATCGATAATCATATCATACGATTACTCTTATATAATTAACTCAGTAACTCATCCGCCCTGCTCTTTTATACTACTTATAGATTATATATCTATCCGTAATATTCCTACTACACACAATATATTGCTCGCTACGACCGATGTCGCTATTCTCTCTACTCCTCTTCTAGCTCTCTCCTTCTCTTCCTCACTTGACTCTCATCTCTCGTTTCCTCTCTCTTCTCTCCTCCGCTCGCTCTCTCTCCTCTCTCTCTTCGCATCTCTCTTGCTCGATTCCTATCTCTCCTCCCTGCTGCTCTCTCTATTTATCTCCTCTCTTTCTCTCTAACTTCTCTCTTCCTTCTCTCCTCGGTCTCCTCCTCTCTCCATCTTTCATCTCTCTCTCGCTTTCTCTACTCCCTCCTCAATCTCGTCTCCTATCGTACATCTTCTCTCATATCTTTCTCTCTCTTTCTCTCTCTCTCTCTTCCTCTCTCTTCTCTCTCTCTCTTCTCTCTCTTCTTCTCTGCTCTCTCTATCTCTTCTCTCCTCTCTCTCCTCTTTCCTCTCTCTCTCGTCTCTCTTACTATAGTCTCGACTACTCTATATTAATTATAAGCATATATATATTATTATATATTATTTTTATACATACTACAATTATATGTATAGTAGATACAATACTATAATATACTTATATTTACCGTATATACTATAGTAACTTACATACACTACATAATATATAACTCTTAAACCTATATACTATATAACTATATATATTAATACATAGATAGATAGATAGATAGATAGAGAGAAACAGATTTACATCAACCGCACACCTATACAACAACAGCGCCACACACACACTATTTCCCATCTTTCAACATACTAATACTTACATTATATATATACTATTATATTATATATATACTATAATATATATGTATATAACATCCCTGATACACATCATAATATTCGATCTATACTCACCCATCAATAATATATACATACATATAACTTCATACTACCACCGCACTCCCCACTAGCGCTCGTATCATATAATAGTAAAATATTATAATAATATAAATATATAGATATATATGTAATTATTCATATTCATAGGCCCTACTACATCATATATAGCTACTACTTATTATTTATACTACTACTATATATGTACATATCACCTCAGCCTTTATACGAATAAGTTAGTATATACTAAGTGTAATAGTGTTTAAACTACATCACGTTATCATATATATGATATTATGAATATATATGCCCGCGATTGGAAGTAATATATGAATTATTACTTATTTCTATTATAGACTAGATATACATTAATTATATATTATCTACACTTTACCTAAATACTAATCATATAATATACTTATATAACTATATATTTACTCATAAATATTATTATATATAACAACACACACACACAACCACACACACCACAGCACCACACATAGCTATATTATATAACTATCTAATATATACTATTATATATTCTATAACTGATTATTATATTAGTAATCAGTATTATGTAATTTTATATTAATAGATATATATATATGAATATACCTGAAATAGTCTATATATATATAATTATAATAATACCGTATTATATCTAATATATATATGTGTATTAATACATATGATCCTATACTCTATATATCATATATAATAGACATTAATTATATAATAATAATTTTATATAATAGATATATATATAATAGTACTTATATACTTAACTATATGTTATTATATTAATTCCATATTAATAATATGAATATATATACTATATTATATACATAATATACTATATATTATAATATGATCAGTATAATATATATTATATATATAATATAGTATTTCATATATTAGTGTATGTATGTATACTATATGTATATATAATCTATAGTAGCTATCTACATCCTATAATTATAGACTAATATAATATCATATAGCTATATTTCATATTATACCATTTATATATCCCCATATTCAATAGACATATATACATACCCACCCACCCAACAAACCCACAGATATACTATTAATATCCGCCTAGCTACCGATCATTAATATACTCTCACTATTAAATCATATACCCCATTCTGTAATATACCATTACACTTAGATATAATATTATAATACTACTATATCAGCCTAAAACCATTACCTAATTATACCACATCGTATCCATAGACAATCATAGTCGTATCTTACATCATCTAATCTCTACGACCTAACCAGCCTACATCACTCCACATGCTACGCCCATCCAGACCGCTGTCACCACCACTCACGTACCAGCCCACGCTTAGAGCATCGCCCACAATTACAGATCCACCGATCCATCTCACGCTTCAGCATAACCAGCCCGTATATGGGCCAACATTACACCTCCCATATAATTATAACATATTATTACATTAATATATATAGTTATATATATATATATAATATATATGTGTATATATACATAATGTTTTATAAGTATAGTAGCGATATATTATACATATATATATATGTATATAATATATATATATATATATGACATACTATGAATTACTATATGACATATATATTAATCGTGAATATATATGTATTTTATAATTGAAATATATATGATTGCTATATGAATAATACTATTAGAAATCGTAAATATACTACATTATCAACTATTATAACATAACAATATATTATTACTTAATATTGTTTATATATTATATGCTGTGCGTGTTTGCTCCCCCTGTATCTTGATCTGTGCTGTTTTGTGTGTGTGTGCGTCACACCCATCTGTAGAAAACTAAGCCTAACCACCTGCATACAGATCCACTTCATATTGGTGTGTGTGTTGTCTTTGTGTGTCCCTTGCTGCTGTTGTCGCTGTGTGATTGTGTGTGTGTGTATGGGATGCTGTGTGCTGTGCTGTGTGTGTGAGATGGCCTCGGGTGGTGTTGTGGTGTGTATGTGTGTGTGTGTCGGTGTGGTGCTCGTGTGTTTGGATTTAGAAAATTGTTGTTTATGTGTGGACAGGATGTTAGTAAGATCTATATGCCTCTACCCTGATATCTAATTTATATGTGTAGACCAAGTAAACCTGGCTATAATTGCATATAATAGATATGACGGTTATACGGTTAGACATATATTATACTTAGATGCATAGGTTGTTATAATATATACAACTATATAAATCTGAATCTATCATTAGTCTTATAGCTACTATATATTATATATATAAATACGCTACCCCGCCTCCTTCTATAATATGTCCACAGTATAATTACTACCTATATACTACTACTTATTATATACTTATATTATATACTCTAATAATAAACCATCCAACACACATATATACATACATAATTAGATATAATATACTTTCATATTAGTTATTATATATATATAATATATATTTATATAATATACTAATTATATACATATTATACGCTATTAATATATGCTTATATCTAAGATATGATACTATTTATATTCATATATATCATAAATAATATTATATATAGAAATATATACTACTATAATATATATATTCTCTATTAGATATATATGTAGTAAATATTATACTATAATAGATTATTATATAATATATCTATATATATAATCTTATACTACACACACAATATATATACTATATGTATTTATATACTATATAATATATATATTACTATATATAGATTTATTTTATAATATATATATGTAATATATATATATATTATATATATATATATATATATATTGTTATATATATATTTATATATATATATATATATATATATATATATATATATAATTATATATAATTATATGTATATTCATATCTATCTATCTATCTATCTATCTATTCTATATACATACATACAGTATGTATGTATGTATGTACACCACACACACACACACACACAGACACACACAACACACACAACACACACAGACTATATATATAATAATATATCTATATATATATTATATATAATTATATAATATATATATATATATATATATTATATATCGGAAGGTTGGTTCCTGAATCAATCTTTTTCCTGCAGAATGGTCCTTGTTCGAAGTGTAGAACTATCGATATCGTTGTGACATTTTTGGAAGGAATCTTTATATATAATGACCTTGCTCTGAAGATGTTTAAAAATGAGATTCGGTTTTGGAACTTGAAACCCGAATAAGAATCTTAACCTAGATGTAATCATAAGGTTAGAGCCATCAAAAAGTGAGCCA
The DNA here is from genome assembly GCF_003789085.1 of Penaeus vannamei. Taxonomy (NCBI): domain Eukaryota; kingdom Metazoa; phylum Arthropoda; class Malacostraca; order Decapoda; family Penaeidae; genus Penaeus; species Penaeus vannamei. Next base: position 316,504 of record NW_020869713.1, on the reverse strand, counting down.
CATGCAACCCTATATTGTAGATATATTTGACTCTATACATAAAAAGCCTTTCTATTTTCGCAATTACAGCGGACTAATTTAATCGCCCTGAATTTAATACGGCGCTGGTTCCTCCTTCAGGGCACGTGCAGATGAGCGGGCACCGGCAGTGAGTCAGCAGGCAAGTGGTACGTGGGCATGAGTCTCGCGGCGGCGGCGGCAGTTAGACCCTGTGGGCATGCATCAGCTGGAGAACTCAAGAGAAACCAACCATTAGAAATGTTAGCTGGCGACCATGCGGCGGCCGCGGTGCAAGGACACTCGGTGGAGATAGTGGGGTTGCCCGAATTCATGGGGCGAATGTTGAGGCGTCTAGTGCTTCGAATAGGCTTATGATGATAAGCTCTATATGTAATATATAATTATATCTACATATATGTATATATATATATATATATATATGTATATAAATAATGATTAAATGTATATATATATATATATATATATATATATATATTATATATATATAATATGTATATATATATGTATATATATATACATATATATACATGTGTATAAATCAGAATTTGTTTGATTGGCTAGATAATGCAATGTCTGCTTCTTTTGTGAATTACAAGAAAGAGGGTCTAAATTTTTGCAATGCATGTTTAAATGAATGGTTTCAGCTACAGTACCTTCTTAAGAACATTTATATATCTTTTCTCTTCTAGGTACCTTTTCTGAATTTGCGTTCCACTTTCTTTGTCTGGTCGACGATGAGTCTGTGAGTCGGTGCACCTGGACGTGGCGAACTTATCTTGGCGATAAGAGCCCCATATCTGCGATGTGAATTTCTCTAAGCGTTCTAAGGCCTCTCTGACGCCGCCCTGCTGAACTTCTCTCATACCATGATGTGAAACACAACCGCTATTAAACAAGGAACGGCAAATCGTGGCGTTTCAGGGAATGTTCGACTCCTCACACCACAATCAAGCCGCTGTCGGTTTTCTCGCCTGATGAGGAGTCTAGTCTTTCTCGAAACGACGTGATTTATGATTCTTATTTATTGTGTCCGTGCTTCATTGCTTCATTTCATCATTGTACTCATAGTCTATATATACTTATATGGACCTTCCTTTTATCCACGTTTCTGCGTTGGCATTTTTGCTCCTATACTACTGTTCTTTGAGGGGAAGATTGGATGCGGCGATTCAGATAATGAGGAGGTATACATGGTTCTTCGTGTATGATCGACTGAAACACGACCAAGCACATCATTTTGAAAAGAAGCTCAAGGGG
>NW_020869713.1:307726-310226 GCF_003789085.1 Penaeus vannamei | reverse complement strand
TCATAGGCAATATGCATAGTAGAGAATTATATATATATAATAATATTATACACATATATAGTAGACTATATAAAAGTATATAATAAATATATACTATATATATAATATACATACCTTATTATACATATAGTATCCTGATATTTATAGTGAAATTATATATAGATATATATAATATTAGTAGATAGTAATAATTACTACATTATTACATTACACACACACACGACACACACCACACATATATATAATATATATTGGTAATATTATAATACATATTATATAAATATAATATTATCTTAAATATCTAAAGTATTATAATATAAATTTATTCATATCTCTTATTATACTCTCCATATGCACACACACACACACACAGCACGAGACACATCCACACACACACACACACACTTACACACACACAAACACACCACCATTCACCACACATCCATCACATCACACACACACACATATAAATAATTAAATTACTTTCTACTTACTTATATGTGTTTTATATATATAGTATTATTAACTTTACTTTTTCTACTATTTATTTTTTATTATTAGGTACTTCTCTACTAGTACTGCTATCTTAATATATCTTTCTATATAGTATCTTATTACTTTTTATATATGTCATGTACTGTATTATATAATTGTTATACTACACACATTACATACATACATACACTTCTATCTCTTATATATTTATTAGCTGTATATCTTATTATTATTATATATATATCGTTATATATATCGTATCTTTATTATATAAGTATATGTGCTGTGTGTGTGTGATTGTGCTGTTGTGTCCATTATGTTGTGTGTTTGTTGTTTGTGTGTGTGTGTATGTGTGTGTGTGGTGTTGGTGTGTGTGTGTCCGTCGTGTGTGTGTGTGTGTGTGTGTGTGTGTGTGTGTGTGTGTGTGTGTGTGGTTTGTTGCTATAATAGCATATGTAATAAGTAAAAGATCAATAATATACACAATGTTAGCTAATATATATATATTATTATTATATATAACTCTACTATACGTTTTCCTACAAACGTGTCCAGCTTACGTTCTTTCCGCTGCTCTTCTCTGTTTTTTAGCTGTTTTCTGGTTTTTTTTTTTTTCTCTCTCTCGTATCCTCATCCTTCCCGTTCTTCCTTTCTTCCTGCCTCCCCCTTCCCCCCTCTCTTCTCTCTCCTTCCTCTCCTCCTCCCCCCCTCTCCTCCCTCTCACCTTCCTCCCCCTCTCTCAGTCTCTCTCTTCTCCACTTCATCTCTTCTCTTCTCTCTCTCTCTTCTCTTCTTCTCTCTCTTGATTCTATTTATCATTCATCTATATAATTATCCATCTTTCTATACTATATACATATAGAATATTTACCACAGCATATATGTATATCTATATATATCACTAATGAATGTTATACTATATCTTCTCTATCTACTCTTTTCTATTCATCTCTATCTCTCCCAACCTCATATACTACCTCATATACCACACATCACACACACACACACACACAACACACACACACCACCCACACACACACACACACAACACACCACACCACACACACACACACACACACTCTACACACCCACACACACACACACACACACACACACACACAACACATATATATATATCTATATATATTACCTATTTATAATATATAATATATATATGGTATAGCCTTCCATACAATACATGCCATCATATACACACACTACACCACACCACACACACACAACACACACACACAACACACAACAACATTATATATATCATTATATATATATTATATATAATATATATATATATATATATGCTGTGTGTGTGTGTGCTGTTGTGTGGTGTGTGTGTGTGTGTGTGTGCTGTGTGTGGTGTGTGTGTGTGTGTGTGTTGTGTGTGCTATACATATGTATATAAACTATTAAATATTATTAATTATATATATATATATCTATATATATTAAACATATATATAATAGTATATATATATATAATATATATATATTATATATATATCTATATATACTAATATTATATATATTACAGTATATTATTTCTTCATTATTTACTATATAATATATATATATACTATATACTATATACATATTATACACACATCTATATGTATAAGATATACATAACATGAATACATACTATAATATATCTATTATCTCTTTATATATACTATATATATAATATATTATACCATAAATTAACGTATTATACACATATATATCTATTATATATACCTAAATACTATATCTACTATTAAATTTATTACTATTATATATTATCATAATACTATATATCTAATTATAATCCCCCTCCCCACCTCTCCCTCCTGCCACATCTCCTCTCTCTCCTCTTCTATCTCTCCTCTTCGTTCATCTCTCCTCCCTCTCTCTTCCCCTCTTCTCTCCTCTCTCCCTCTTCTCTCTCTCTCTCTCCCCTCTCTCTCTCCTCTCCTCTCTCTTCCCTCTCTCCCCCTCTCTCTCCTCTCAT
>NW_020869713.1:290226-295226 GCF_003789085.1 Penaeus vannamei | reverse complement strand
TATTGATATCTTTATCATTATAATCATTATCACTATCATTATTCTTATTTCTATTACTATCATTATCATTCTTCTTCTTACTATTATCACTATCATTACTATCGTGTTCATCCTCCTCATCATTATTATTATCATAACTATTATCATTAGTGCTCTTATCACTATCATTATTATTATTATTGTTATTATTATCATTATTATCATAATCATTATTATTATTATTATTGTTATTACTACTACTATTATGATTACCACTATCATTATCATTTATATAATTACTATTATTATTTTTATTATTATTTTAGTAGTAGTAGCAGCAGTAGTATCATCATTATCATCATCACCATCAGTACTGTTATCATTATTGATATCATTATCATTATCAATACTATCATTATTGTTATCATCATTATTAACATAATTATCATTATCATGATCATCACTATCATTGTTATTATAATCTGCATTATCATTTTTGTCATTATTTTCATCATATTTATTTTTAGCATGATTATGATTATTATCCTTATTATTATCATTATCATTATTATTATTATTACTACTATTGTCATTATTATTATTAGCAGCAGCATCACCATCATCATAATCATTATTATCATTATTTACTTATTTTTTCTTATCCCTATTACTATTATTATTATTATTATTATTATTATTATCATTATCTTTACCATTGTCATTATTGTTGATATCATTATAATTAATATTCGTTTAACTAATATTATTGTTATTATCATCATTATTGTTGTTACTATTATTATTATTATTATTATCATTATTATTATTACTATTATCATTATTATCATTACTATTTTCATTATCATCATTAACATAAAAATCGTTATTATCATCATTTACTTAATTACTCCTTTTATTCGCAGCCGCCTTTGATTCGCAAAATCACTGGCTTGCTCTCCCGCCCGGTTTTCCGCGGATGGAAGACTTACAGGTGGAGGGAAACCTACTAAGTCTCGGGGGACAATGAAGCTTTCTCCAAGACCCTTTGATTGTGTCGGTTCAACGCGAAACTGAACCGAATGATCTAGTTCATTTGCTGTGAAACAGATGGTATTGGTTGATAAAGCGATAAAAAAATCGTTTGGGTGAATGATTGATAATCTGAGACTAGTACGAGACATAGAGGCGTCGGTGTGGTCCAGTTTTGGGCGACTGTGAGACCGGTAGTAAAAAAAAAAAGATTGATTGATTCACTATTGGTGAATAATTGCCACTCACTTCCTGTGGGGAATATATTTTAGTCCTACGCGGGGTTGTTAGTGGCGATAACATACTAAGTCTTACGTTAACTCCTTCACATGTCATCCTTTGGCAACTTCCCTTCCGCCGAGGCCCTGCACGACGCCGGCACAAACCACGGCGAGACGAAGTGCTTCAGCGGCGTGCGGAGGGCGTGCTGTGACCAGGGGGCTGAGTCAACGGGTGCAAGCGGGTGGGGACTACAGAGATAGGAGGGCGAAGGGGAGGAGGAGGAGGAGGAAGGGAGGGCGAGAGAGAGGGAAGGAGGAAAGGAAAGAGGAGGGTCGATGAGGGGGGAGGAAGGGAGGATGACGAGGGTAGGGGGAAGGGCGGACGGAGGAAGGGAGGGCGAGAGAGAGGGAAGGAGGAAAGGAAGGAGGAGGGCCTATGAGGGGGAGGAAGGGAGTGAGGGAGGATGACGAGGGTAGGGGGAAGGGCGGACGGAGGAAGGGAGGAGGGAGGGCGGAGAGAGAGAGAGACGGGGACCAACATTGGGGTCAACTTTCACCTCTTACCAGAGGTCCCTCACCCGAGTCATCCACCGTCTCCCGAACAGCCACTCCGGCACCGACGAGCACCACCACGACAGCTCCTCCGCGCCGCCGCCGTCATTGATAACGCTCTTGCTCTCTCCTTATCGCTTCCCTGGTGCCGTGTGAGGAAAATGGCAATGCAGCAAACTTTGAAATCATTCTTTTCTATTCACCTTCACATCACTTTCTTCATCTTCTCTGTAAATGTTTATGTTCTGCTTTTCATAAATTTGGGAAACATATTAGAGCATGCTTAAAGAATGTACATATCGACTATTTTATGTATCTACATTTGTGTACTTAACCTCTGGGTGTTTATGCCCATATGTATCCTTGTCTTAAACTTTTGCGTTATTTTGTGCATCGGTTGCGCATTCACACTTCCCTGGAAATACAAGACAATAAGCGCGGACACCCCCCTTCTTCTCTCCGTGAAGCCGAAGCCAGCGCCAGAAATCCAGACTGGAGCGGAGTGCCATACGTCGAGACGACGGCGCGCGGGCGTGGAGGACGTCTTGCGCAAGAAGGCAACCCTTCCCCCCTCTCCCCTCCCTCGCCGAACGCCTCCCTCCGCGGCAGCGCAAAAACTCACGTGAGGCGAACGAACGAACTCACGAACCGCCGAACAACAAATTTGCGCACAGCTGTTGTTGAAGGGAGGAAGCTTTCATTTTTTCCCGATTATTGCGTGACCACTTCTTCTGACACTTGCTGCTGCATCTTCATAGTCTTCTGGTTCTTCATTCCTTAATCACAGGAATCTCATTTTGCCGCCTGCCAAAACTGCGGCTTTGAAAATGCAAACGCCAAAAGAGTTCACATATTTTTGAAAACATAAAGCATTTTTTCTATCCGTTAGTTTTTCTTTTTTGCACGTTTTCCTTTTTTCCTCTCTCTCTCTCTCTCTCTCTCTCTCTCGCTCTCTCTCTCTCTCGCTCTCTCTCTCTTCTCTCTCTCTCTCTCTCTCTCTCTCTCTCTCTCTCTCTCTCTCTCTTCCTCTTTCTCTCTCTCTCTCTCCTCTCTCTCTCTCGCTCTCTCTCTCTCTTTTCCTCCTCCCTCCCCCCTCTCCTCTCTCTCTCTCTCTCTCTCTCTCTCTTCTCTCTCTCTCTCTCTCTCTCTCTCTCTCTCTCTCTCTCTCTCTTCTCTCTCTCTCTCTCTCTCTCTCTCTCTCCCCGAGTCACCTAACTGTAAGTTCCGTTCAACAGAGGTGTGATCTAGATATTACAGATAGTGACACGACAGAATCATAGGAGTGTGGGAAGAAAGTGTCCCAAAGCAGGAGAGTCGGCGCTGCCACTCTCTTTACCTCACCATTCATCTTTCCCTCTCTCTTCCTCGCCTCTTCGCTCTCTCGCTCCCTCTCTCCCTCGCCCCCTCCCTCTCTCGCTCTCTCGATCCCTCTCTTCGCTCTCTCCTTCCCTCGCTCTCTCGCTTCCCTCTCCCTCTCTTCCTCGCTCTCTCGCTCCCTCTCTTCCTCGCTCTCTCGCTCCTCTCTCCCTCCGCCCCTCCCTCTCTCGCTCTCTCGATCCCTCTCTTCGCTCTCTCCTTCCCTCGCTCTCTCGCTTCCTCTCCCTCTCTTCTCGCTCTCTCGCTCCTCTCTTCCTCTTCTCTCGCTCCTCTCTCGCTCTCTCCTCCCTCTCTTCGCTTCTCTCTTTCCTCACTCTCGCTCCCTCTCCCTCTCTCCTCGCTCCCTCTCTCCTTCTTCCTCGCTCCTCTCTTCTCACTCTCTCGCTCCCTCTCTCCCTCTCTTCCTTGCTCTCTCGCTCTCTCTCTCCCTCTCTTCCTCGCTCTCTCGCTCCCTCTCACCCTCTCTTCTTCGCTCTCTCGCTCCTTCGCCCCCTCTCTCCCTTGCTCCCTCTTTCTCTCGCTCCCTTTCTCCATCGCCCTCACTCCTTCGCCCCCACGCACCCTTCCTCCCTCGCCACCCCTCTCTCCCTTCTTCCCCGCCCCCTCGCTCCTGCCTCTCCAGCGCTCGACCTCTCGGTCCTTTCGACGTCGAGCAAATTCCGCCATGTTGAACCACGCGAGTCACAGGCGTCGACATCGCTGCTCATTTTTTTTTTTTTTTATCTTTTTTTACTTGAATCCATGCTGACTAAAGGCACTGCAGCGCCAAACAGACAGGTGTATTCATTTCCAAAAGCTTATCTTGCCATTAACTCTTTTATAAATCCTAGCGGCGTGCAAGCCGACAGGAAATTGCATTACCAAAGCGACAAGCCTATCACAGTGACCTTTGTGCAGAGATATCACCTTTGCTCGCACGACCTCCGGCGGCGTCCGAGACTCACGCGCCCGCACGCTCGGCACAGGCACTCGCTCGCTTTTTCTTCTGTTTAGGCGCTGCTGTTTTTAAGTCTTGTGGCTGCCGGTATGCCCAGTCGTGTGCATGCTATCCGCTGTGGGCACTATTTCACTAGATTATGCATCACGCACACACACACACACACACACACACACACACACACACACACACACACACACACACACAACACACACACACACACACACACATATTTATATATATATATATATATATATATATATATATATATATATATATATTATTTTCTCTCTACGTTTCTTCCTACAATCTCCAGGTGGCCGTTTGATTTGCGAGCCTGACTTTCCGTCCCCTCCTTTGACCTTGTCCATCATTTCCTTCAAAAATGAACGGAAATTGCCCCCCCCCCAACATGCAAGTACCAATTATCAACGACCTGTTTCACGATATTCTTAAGTCAAGCGGCTCATACACAAAGACGACCTCCAAAATCGGATGTGAACCCTCCGTTTTGACCGTGGCAGTGAACCGACTCCCTTCCACCTCCTCTCCTCACTCTCCTTTCATCCTTCCCTCTCTACCCTCTCCTTTACCCGGCCCTCTCCTATCTCCTTTTCCATTCATTTCCTCATTATCTACCCTTTACCCCTACCCACTTCTCTACCTCTCTCTTTCCTCCCTTACACCACCTTCCTCCTCTCACCTCCACCACCTTTTCCCCTCTCACTTCCACCACCTCCCCCTCCACACCTTCCCCTTCCTCTCCACCACCTTCCCCTTCCCTCCTCACCACCTTCCCCTCCCTCCTCCACACCCTTTCCCCCTCCCCTCCAAAACTTCCTCCCTCTTCCCCCTTCTCCTCTCTTCCCCTTCCTTCCCTCTTTCCCCTTTCGACCACCGGCTAT
>NW_020869713.1:267726-270226 GCF_003789085.1 Penaeus vannamei | reverse complement strand
ACCACGTTTCTCTGCGGTGCTGTAGAGAGGTTCGTTTATGATTCCATGTCTCCCCGCTACTATCGAACCGTGATTGCATGATACCATAGACCTGCTGTATTGCAGAGGTGTGGTTGTGCGACACCATGCGTCTGCGGTGCTATAAAGATGTGACTGCATGATACCACATCTCCCGTCTCACTTCTCCGGCTCTCTCTCCTGTCTGACCTCGGCCAAAAATAGTAACAAGCGCCTGCGTCACGGTGATGTCCTGACGTCAGACTAACTCTGCCATGCCGTCTATATGTTGCATCAATAACGGATCTTTTTTGACGCATATGTATGTGGCGGCATAGTGATGCTCTTGAAAGGGACGTACGAAGCGTGGTGAAAGTGGTAGGGTGATACGTGCGTGCGGCGTGGGTTCTCGCCTCCGCGTCCAGTAAACGTTTCTATAAATTCCATGACTAAGTTTTCCTACAAATTGCCTCGATTCATTCCTATTGCAGTACCAAGTCACCCAAGCAATGATTTCCTTCTGTTAGAGAAAAAAAAATCCTCACGTGACGCAATGGTTTCCTCTCGTCGCAGTAATTATATTCTGACGCAGTGGTTTCCTCTGACACATTAGTATTCCTCTTATTGAAAAGTTTCCTGTAGGCGAACTAATTATCTCCTGACGCTGTAGTTCCTCCTCCAGATGCATCCTGGTGTATTGTTGTCTCTGCCTCTCTGCTTTCTCCTCTGCTTCCTGTTTTTCTCTTTCTTCTCCTCCTTTTCGTGTACGCTCTACTCTCACATACCTTTCCCCTCTCCTTCGTTTCTTCTTTGTATACTATGTCTTCCATCCCCTCACGCCCCTTTCTTTCCCATTTTCCTTGTCTTCCTCTAAATTTCCCCTTTCCCATTCTTCTTCCTCTACCTTCGTCTTCGCATCTTTTCCCCTCAGCGCTGCCCCACCTCCTTCTTCGTCTCCTTTTCCAATCTCCTTTATCCTCCCGCTCTAGGGCGCGATCTTTTTCTGGGTCTGCTCCCTTTCATCTTTTGTACCTCTTCCTCTCTTTCCTCATGCCATCTGTCTCTTCCTCTTCTTCCCCTTCTTTTCCTCTTCTCTTCCTTCTCTCAAACCTCTTCCTTCTCTTGGTTCCCCTCCCCCTCTTCCTCTTTCTCCTTCTCCTTCGATATTTACTCCAACTGCCTCCTCCTATATTTCATCTTCCTCCTCATAGTCCTCTTTCTCTATTTCCTCCTGCCCCTTTTCTTCTTTTCCCCTATATCCTCCTCCTCATCTACCTCCTCTTAGTCTTCTACTTCTTCTTTCTCCTTCTCCTCTACCTCCTCCTCTTCTTCTTCTTCTTCCTCTCTTCCTCCATCTACTTTCTCTTCCTCTTCTTCTTCCTCCTCCTCTTCCTCCATATACTTTCTCTTCCTCCTTTCTTCTCCCCTCCTTCTTCCTCCTCCACCTACTTTTCCTCTTCCTCCTTTCTTCCTCCTCTTCCTCTCCCACTTCCTTTTATCTCCTGTTCTTCTTCCTCCTCTTCCTCCCTCGTTTCCTCCTCTCCCACCTTCCGCCGCGAGAGGTGATATCGACCAGAATTAACTCAGGGACTCGAATGGTTCCCGCGCCAGAGCTCCTCCGTTTTTGTATTTTCCCCTTAGAGGTTCCTTCGTACGCCGTCCTGTAGGTGTGCTGGTGCAGAGGCGCGGAAGCATCGGGTATTTATGCCATTTGCCGCCATTTTGATTATTCACAAGAGGAGCGAAATGGTTTCCTAGAATCTTTGGCTGTACTTAAGCACACCCAATGGACCTTACCTTGGCCATACGTAACTGTCCCCTTCTGCTGGTTCGGCCTGCACCTGCCCCTCGCCTCGCCCCCATACGACGACCTCTCGCAACACCCCCTTCCCCTTCCCCTTCTCCACCCCCTCTCAACATACCTCCCCTTCCTCCACCTCTCAACCCCCCCTCCCCTTCTCCACCCTTCTCCACCTTCTCAACACCCCTTCCCCTTCTCCACCCCCTCTCAACACCCCTTCCCCTATGCAATCCCTCACTCTCCCTCCCCATCATTTCCTTTCATCACTTCTCTCCCCTCCATCCCATTTAACTACCCCCATCACCCCCTCTCATATAACTCCCCCCTTCCCTTCGCTCAACCCTCCCCTCCCCCTTCCTCCCCCTTGACACCCTTTACCTCTCCCTTTCCCCTCCCTCTCTCCCTCTCCCTTCTCCCCCCCCCCTTCATCATCCCCTTGACACCCGCTCCCCTCTTACCTCTCCCAGCACCCCTCCCCCCTCCCATCCCCTCTGCCCCTCCCGCTCGCCGTACCCAGTTTCGACCGAATTACATGTCTCCATCGCTCAATCATCCGATAAAAAAGTACGTTTCGTTCCCTGACGTCCCATAGAAACCCACGTTCTCAAGCGCATGTTCTCGGCCCTAAATTGAGATTCCTTAACATGAGGTGATGGTTCCTGGGGACATACACCCACCGTCTCATCTCCTGTCGATGATGTT
>NW_020869713.1:245226-247726 GCF_003789085.1 Penaeus vannamei | reverse complement strand
GCTTGTCTGTTAGTCTGCCCTGCTGCCTGCCTGTCTGTCCAGCTGCTTGTCTGAATGTCAGTCTGCCTGCTGTCTGTCATCCTGCTGTCAGTCAGTCTGCCTGCCTGTCTCTCTGTCAGTCTCTGCCTGCTGTCATCTGCCTGCCTGCCTGTCAGTCAGCCTGCCTGCCTGCTGCCTGTCAGTCAGTCTGCCTGCCTGTCAGTCTGCCTGCCTGTCTGTCAGTCAGTCAGTCTGCTTGTCTGAATGTCCGTCTGCCTGCTTGTCTGTTAGTCTGCCTGCCTGCCTGTCTGTCAATCTGCTGCTGTCTAGTCTGCCTGCCTGTCTGTCAGTCTGCTTGTCTGAATGTCCGTCTGCCTGCCTGTCTGTCATCCTGCCTGTCAGTCAGTCTGCCTGCCTGTCTGTCAGTCTGCCTGCCTGTCTGTCAGTCTGCCTGTCTGTATGTCCGTCTGTCTGTCAGTCTGCCTGCCTGCCTGTCTGTCAGTCTGCCTCTCTGCCTGTCTGTCAGTCTGCCTCTCTGCCTGCCTGTCTGCCTGTCCGTCTGACTGCCTGTCTGTCAGTCGAGTTGGCCTGCCTGTTTGTCTGTTTTTCAGTCAGTCTTTCCGTCTGCCGATTTGTCTGTCTGTCTTTATTTTCCTCTTTTCTCTTATTATCTTTTCTCTACTCCAGTTTGTCGATATTCGCAGGTCGCTCACCTCTGCACTCTCTCTCGTCCTCCTCCCTCTCTATATACATCTCTCTCTGTCTCTCTCTCTCTCTCTCTCTCTCTCTCTCTCTCTCTCTCTCTCTCTCTCTCTCTCTCTCTCTCTCTCTCTCTCTCTCTCTTCTCTCTCTCTCTTTCTCTCTTTCCCTTTCTCTGATTCTATATCTGTATCTACATATGTATCTGCATCAATCTCTATCCATTTAGATCTACCATTTCTCTCTATCGTGGTATATAAGTAGCACGTTATCGAAATCAGTGATTAACCCAAAAGCCGAAGATGGTCTGTCTCCTCCAGGATGTGAGACGAAAGCGCGCGCGGCGGCCGGAGGAGGAGGAGACAAAAGCTTTCTTCGAATCTCCTTTTAGCTGCTCGTGGGACGCTACCGAGAACGAGGCCGCCGGAGGGACATTAGCGATTTGATGGCGATATGCAATGCGGGCCATTCATGTCGCTTCCAGAGACGTGAGGTTCCGACATGAGGAGGAAGGGTGGGTGGGTGAGTGGGAGGTTGGACTTCTTGCGCGAGCCCGTGTTGGGGCGCCAGGATTTTTTTTTGGGGGGGGGCAGGGGAGGGAGGGAGGAGGATAAACATGGGGGAGGGGGACCAGAGGGGAGGGGAGAGAGGATAGAGAAAATGGGGAGAGGGAAGGTAAAGTGGAAGAGGGAGGCTAGAGGGAATTTGGGATTGTTTTTAGTGGGGAAGGGAATGGAGGGTAGAGGCAGGGAAGGGAAGTAAAGGGCCGGTAGCAGGGAACGGGAGGGGAAGGCAGGGTAGAGGAGGAAAAGGAAGGGAGAGGGAGAGGGGGATATGGATATGTTGGATTCAGACGCCGTACGATTATGGATGCCATCGTCATGTGGCAGAATGAATGCAAGTGGGTGAGCAGTTGTATTTCTGGCGTCCCTCTTTCGATCTGTGTTCCACGTTTATCTGTCATTTTGTCTGTATCTACATCTCTATTTGTCTATGATTCTCCCTCTGTCTCTGTCCTCTGTCTGTCTTTTTGTCTCTATCTATGTCTCTATGTCTTTGTTACTGTCTTTGTCTCCGTCTCTGTCTCTTTTTATGCCCGGTCTATCTGCTTGTCTATCTGTCTGTCTCCTGTATCCCCCCTCCCCCTTCCCCCCCCCCTCCCTCTCTTCTCTCTCTCTCTCTCTCTCTCTCTCTCTCTCCCTCTCTCTCTCTCTCTCATCTCTCTTCTCTCTTCTCTCTCCTCTCTCTCTCTCTCCCTTTCCCTCTCCCTCTCCCCTCTCTCTCTTTCTCTTCAATCTGTATCTGTCTGTCTGTTATCCGTTTCTCTGTCTTTGTCTCTGTTTCTCTCCCCCACCACCTCCCTTTTCCTTCTCCTTCCTGCATTCCCGTATCTCCAATCCGATCCTCGTCCCCCCTCTCCTCCTTATCACCAGCGTCTGCTCTCCTTCCTCCTCCTACAACGCAGACAGAACTAGTTTGTACCGCTCACCATGGCCGCCCGTCCTAACCTGTCGAGTGGCTGACGTGGGCCGGATCCTGCGGGAGCTTGAGACATTCCTGCAGAGGTAAGCGTGTGTTTGGGTGAGGGTTGGGGTGGGGGTTGGGGTGAGGTTTTGAAAGGTGGGAGAGAAGGGAGGCAAGGGGTGAGGTAGGGGTTGGGGTGGGGGTTGGGGTGGAGAGTAGGGAGGGGCAACGGGTGAGGGTGGGGTTGGGGGTGGAGAGGGGGAGGGGCAAGGGGGTGAGGTAGGGGTTTTGGGGTGGAGAGTGGGAAGGGGAAAGGGTTTAGGGTAGGTGGGTTTGTGGTGGACGAATCGGGAAGGGG
>NW_020869713.1:243364-244647 GCF_003789085.1 Penaeus vannamei | reverse complement strand
GAGAGCATCAGGGAGGTTAGGAAGAATGGGAGAGGGTGTGTCTTGGAGGAGAGTCGATGGAATGCCTTGTTTGTTCTATTCTTGTTTGTCTGCGTTTGTATCTTCTTGAAAGTTTGTTCTGTGTACTGTCTCTGTCGCTCTGGCTCTGTCTGTCTGTCTGCCCCCCCCCCCTCTCTCTCCCCTCTCTCTCTCCTCTCTCTTCTGTCTCTCTCTCTCGCTCTCTCTCTCCTCTCTTCTCTCTCTCTCTGCTCTCTCTCTCTCTCTCTCTCCTCTCTCTCTCTTTCTCCCTCTCTCTCTTCTGTGCATTGCCCGTGTGTTGTTCTGATGCATTGCGTATAATGTTGATTGGTGAGATTATATATTATATATATATATATATATTATAATATATATATATTATATATATATAATATTATATGTGTTGAGTCGTGTCGGCTGGTGGTTGAGTTTTTTTGTTTTGTTTGCTGTGTGTGACTGTGTTGTGTGTGTTGATTGTGTGTGTCTTTGTGGTGGTGATGTGTTGTGTGCTGTTGTGCGATGCCGTGTGTGCGTGACGTGTGTGCCTCACGACGTGTGTGTATGGTGTGTTGCGTCTGTGTGTGCGTATGCATGCTGCGTGGGTGCGTGCTGGTACGTGTGCTGTGTTGATCGTCTGTGCTGCATAGTTTACATGTTGGCATTGTGGTCTATTAGTTATTTATTTTATGCTTCTACAAAAAAAACCACGTGTTATTTAATTTAGAGATTGATTTCACTTCACCTGACCTCTGTTAACGGGCGGGAAAAGATGCAGATAAAGTAATAGGAAGAGAGAAAACGTAGACAACACACTGAGGAAACCTGATATTATGAGAAAGGTCAGACAAAGAGAAAATAAGGGGAAAAAAACGAAGTAAAGTAAATGGAAATAAAAGCTAGACTGATAACAGCGCTAATACAACATTAGGAAGAATTGCCACATGTAAATAAAAGTAAATAGAAATAAAACGTAAATGCAAAAGAGAAAGGTAGAAGAAAAAAATCTTTCCTATGTGACGTCAAAAATAAACACGTTCGTATCCCCTCTGATGACGTCATCTTTCTCGACCCGTAGAATCGCGACTAAATGCCTTTGTCGTTGAGAGGAAACAAAAGCGAAGACTGATATCTGTTCCCATGTTGATGATATAACTTTCTAACTCTATCGTCCTTAATGAATAAATGATGAGTTAGAAGAGAGGAGAGAGAGAGAGAAGAAGAGAGAGACGAGAGAAGAGAGAGGAGAGAGGAGAAGAAGAGAAGGA
>NW_020869713.1:233364-235864 GCF_003789085.1 Penaeus vannamei | reverse complement strand
GACAATAGTAACAATAATGATAATGATGATGATAACAATGATAATGAAAATAAAGATAGCAATGATAATAATGATGAGGATAATAACAACAAAACCAAAAACATCTCCAAAAATGGAAACATGAAATCAGAAGATTAAACCCAAACACAAACTCGATTATCAGACCAACTTATCTCATTAAGACGCCTCGACAGATAATGATGATAAAAACGATAATTAGACACACACACCAACGCCAACGTCATTCGCTAATAACGTTTATCACAGCATTAGTAACCTTATTATTATCATTATTCTGTTGGATTAATTAGAATCAATAATAAAAGAATAAAATGATGATTATTATTATTTAGGATTACTTAGAATCAAGAATAAAAGAAAAAAATGAAAATAATTTTTTTTCTCGGACGCAGCGTACCATCCGCTCCACGATCGCCGTAGCCGGAAGTAGCGGAAACTCGCACCGGAAGTGGATATGAGGCCAGCGCTAGAGGAGGGCATTAGGGGAGGGGAGGGGTCGGGGTACGGGTGGGAGGGAGGAGGAAGAGGGGGGAGGAGGGAAGAGGGGGAGGAGGAGGAGGAGGAGGAGGAGGATAGGTGGACCGAGCCAGGTGAACGGCTTTGTTTATGGACGGGTGATGGGGGGTCGTGGGGTAAGGGGAGGTGGGGTAGGGGGGGGAGGAGGAAGGGTGGTGCTTGCGACTGAAAAAAGGGCTTCTATTTCCTCTTCTACCCTCCCTCACCCATCCCCCCTACCCCACTCCCACCCACCCCCGGCGCTCCACCGTCTATACGCCCAAGGTTAAACGGGGCGACTTTTTTTTATAATGATATTGAATTACTAGCCTTTTGGGTCCAATATTTTTTTCTTCCTCTTCTTCATAGCAACAACTTTGACAATGGATTTACAAATACATCAAACATCTCATAACAGTATAGGCCTACATAATGTGGATAGATGCAGGCTGGTTAGTAATAAATGTTGAAACGTGAAGATCCTCCCTTAATAACAGGCACGAGAAGTTCTAGTAAGGGAGCGTGCAGGCCAGAGCACACTGTTGCCGCGTGGAAGGACTCTAGAACAGCTGCGTGAAGCTCGATCCCTAGGACAAAGGACCGCTGTTGAGGACCACCAAGAAGGAACGAAGGTGAAAGAATGCGAGACTTTTTTCTGTAGGATTTCAGGTCAAGATGGTGATGGGTTCCTTGAGGGAGTAACGTATCTGTAGACGGGGCGTGTTGGGGCCTTAATTCAGATGCACAGATATTTTGTAGATTTTTTCGTAGGATCTCAGCATCGATGTAGGTTCGATGGGAGTCCCAAGACAGGTGTGGGCATGTGGTTATGTTCCAGGACAGGTGTGGGCACGTGGAGACAGTTTGCACCAGCGGGCCTGGATACAGCTGCTCGTTTGACCACCACCTGCACCGGCGCCAACGTTATTCGCTGCTAACGTTTATCACTGCATTAGTAAAAAAAAAATATGGAAAAAAACACACACACAAGCACGTACGAACGCCCAGAAACAACCACACACACACACGCACGCATGAATGTTCAGAAACACACAGACACACACGCGCACGTACTAACGCCCAGAAACACAAACACACACACACACACACACACACACACACACACACACAAACACACACACACACACACACACACACACATACACACACACACACACACACACACACCACACACACACACACACAAACACACACACACACACACACACACAACACACACACACACACACACACAAACACACACACACACACACACACACACACAAACACACACACACACACACACACACATACACACACACACACACACACACAACACACACACACACACACAAACACACACACACAACACACGCACACCACACACAACACACACACACACACACACACACACACAACACACACAACCACACAACACACACACACACACACACACAAACACACACACACACACACACACACACACACACACACACCACACACACAACACACACACACACACACACACACACACAGCTCAACGAAATCACAACTTGGCCACATACGTCTTACGCACAAAATACAACTCTTTCCCAGTCCTACACTCACAGTCACGTGAACAACGACCTACAATACCCAACTCAAGTCTCCTTCGGTTATCACAAACGAACCGAATAAACAACACTGAGACAGAAGAAAGACTAGAGAGAGAGAGAGATAGGAGAGAGAGAGAGAGGAGAGAGAGAGAGAGAGAGAGAGAGAGAGAGAGAGAGAGAGAGAGAGAAGAGAGAGAGAGAGAGAGAGAGAGATTGAGAGAGACAGAGACAGAGACAAATAAATAAATAAAGAAATAGAGAGAGAATGAGAAAGACGCGATAGAGCAAGAAAGAGCAGGAAAGAGAGAGAGAAAGAGAGATGGAGAATAAGAAAAAAATGTCACTCTTCCTGCTCAGACTAAGTCGGGTCAAGGTGCGAGCGGAAGAGG
>NW_020869713.1:215864-223364 GCF_003789085.1 Penaeus vannamei | reverse complement strand
ACCCGCGCTTGGCATTGACCTTCGTGCCGTGTGCATCAGCGGGAGACAAGCGGTCCTGCCCTGCGCTCGATGCGTCTGCCTTCGAGGGCGACGCACGCTGCTCGCGCTCATCCGCGGCTCTCGAGACTCACGGGCAAGTCGGCGATTGGATGTTCGCAAGAAAGCGTGCAGGGAGCCTTGCATAAACATGCGAACAACGTTTTTCACACACACACACGCACACATAGACACATAGGCAAACGCACATAAACATACATATACATATATATAATATATATATATATATATATATATATATATATATATATATATATATAATACATACATTGGTATTTATATTTATCTATTTATATGTATATATTTATAAACATGTGTATCGAGAGGCTATCAAAGATTGTTGTTATTGTTATGACTATTATTTTTTTTATTATTATTACTGTTATTACTCTCTTTAAAATAATTAATATTGTTATATAACAAGATAATATTATTATTATTAGTAGTATTGTTATTATTATTATTATTGCAATCAAAATTATCATCATCATTATCATCATTATAGTTATTATTATTGTATTATTATTATTACTATTATTATCATTATCATCATTATTATTATTATTATTATTATTATTATTATTATTATTATTATTATTATTATTATTATTATTATTATTATTATTATTATTATTATTATTATTATTATTATTATTGTTATTATTATCATTATTATTATTATTATTATTAGCAGTAGTAGTAGTAGTAGTAGTAGTCAAAATTATCATCATTATCATTATTATAATTGTCATTATTATTGTTATTCTGATTATCATTACTATCATTCTTGTTATTTTTTTTATTTTTATTGTCATCAATATTATTATGATTATTTATCATTATTGCTTTTTTAATGTTATCATTGCTATTATTACTATTGAAATGATAATGATGATGATAATGATAATAATTGTTATCAGTGTTATTATCGCTATGATTGTTTCTATCATTTTTAAAGCTGTTGTCCATGTTATCATTGTTATTATTATTTTTATAATTTTGCTATTATTATTATTATCATTATTATTATTATTATATTATTATTATTATTTGGTTGTTGTTATTTTTGTTATTATTACTATTCCTATTATTATTACTACCATTATCATTGTTATCATTATTATTATTACTATCATTATTATTATTATCATTACTACTACTACTACTACTACTACTACTACTACTACTATTACTGTTACTATGATTATCATTCTTGTTATTATTATTACCATTACCAATATCATCATGATTTTATTCTTTTTATGAGAGAGAGAGAGAGAGAGAGAGAGAGAGAGAGAGAGAGAGAGAGAGAGAGAGAGAGAGAGAGAGAGAGAGAGAGAGAGAGAGAGAGAGAGAGACAGAGACATACAGAGACAGAGTTAGTGTAGACGGACAATAAGCGAAAAATGCGGAGAGAAAAATTCCGTTCAGGTTTTGGGAAGACGCGGCAGTACAAAGGTGCTACCAGGCCGATACATCAAGCTATTTTGGTCGATGTTGGGTACGAAGTGGAGAGAGAGAGAAGCAGTGGTATCTCAATCGCAACCCCCCTCTCCCCTCACCTCTCCCCCTTACCCCTCTTCTGCTTTCGTAGCATTTATTTTAAGCTAGTTGGCACCTGCTTACCGCTTTGGCTTGCAGGTGTCTCCGCTATGCAAATGTGCCGAGAGGTTGTGCAGGTGTGCGCAGGTATATCGTATACGTGAGGTAAAGGTGGTTTTAAATGAGATCGGAGGTATGTGACTATTTTCTGCGCGTTGCATAATAAAGGTCGTTTTTGGTGCGTTTTTGCGTTTGTCTGTTTGTTTGCTGGGTCGTTTGGATTTTTTCTATTTGGAGCTTATGTGGCTTGCTATGATTTTTTTTTTGTTTGGGTTTAAGGTTAGCGTTGAGTTCCGAGAAAAAATAGGAAAGAATAGTAAGGATGAAAACAGATAAATAGCCAAAGAAAAGTACGGTACGAGACAAGTGCCTAACGTTTTTCTACGTTTGTGTGAATACCTTACGTACGTATGTGCATGGTATATACACCATCTGGTGATATATCCCCCCCCCCCCGGAAAAAAAGAAAAAAAGAAAGGAAAGACAGAAAAAAGAAAATACCGATGTTTGAGGTAAATTCCGCCGTAGATCTCGAAGGTTCTCGAGAGGAACGTTGCACTAGCGTGATGTTCAAGTGTCCAGCTGATCAACCCCAAGTGTTTAAGTCTGGGTGACGGCAATGCAAGTGTTTTCGCTGTTTATTCATGTGGTATCTACTTAAAAAGAAAATAAAAAGACCATGGGACACTAACTGAATTTCTTCGAAGGATTTTCAGAATGCGTGTATTGAGTTAGGTTAGATCTGTCATATTCTTTTATATATATATTTTTATTATTGTCATCATTTTTACAATGATATTGATTTATTTATAAGTTGCCTTTTCATTGGTCACTGAAATTATCTTACAAACATAACACCCACATCTAATAGAAATGTAATGTTATGTGTAATATATATGTTGACATGACTGTATGTGCTTACAAGATCTGATAGCATGTATATTGAAATGCAAAGGTTTACTGATGCAAACTTTCCTTGAATTGTCTTTTATGTTGTCTTACATGTTTTCAGTTTCAAGTCTAAACGTTGTGTGTTTGTTAGGAGTATTTACCGTTATTGTACCCCTACCAGTCTTGTGGTCATAAATGATTTTATTCTTAAACATTATGTGGTTTTCTTGAGGTTCTTAATTATTCAGAGGAATATCTCTGAATATGTATGAATGGAAGAAATGATGTGTTATGCTTTTTAAGAGCACGCGTGACAAGGCGTTTGTTATGTATTTCTACTTAGAAATGGGGTGAATTGGGGGCAAGAAGGGACACCGGCTGGATTTCTCCAGGGGAAAGGAGAAAGAGTAAGAGGAGTAAGAGGAGGAGGAGGAGGAGAGGAAGTGGATGGAGGAGGAGAAATAACGAAGAAAAGGGGGAAGAAGAGGAGGATTGGGGGCAAGAAGGGAATCCGACTGGAGGAATATAGTTGGAGCAGGAGAAAGAGCAATAGGAGGAAAAAATAACGAAGAAAGAGAGGAAGAAGAGGAATGAATAGGTGGGGAAGAAGACGGGGAGAACAGTAACGAATAGGTGACGGAGAAGAAGAAGGAGAAGAATACGAATAAGTAGGCGACGACGACGACGAAGAAGAGGAGGACGCATGACAGGCGTCGCTCAAAAAAGCGTACAGTCACGGTACAGGCCGCGGCACCTGCCATTTCTCCATTTTTAAGGATTACTTGGGTACAGATTATCTTAGAATGTCATCCTGAAATTTCAAGGACGTAATCATGAAGGAATAGATCGATCAAATACTGCAGGCACGATAAAAGTGAAAAACAAAATATTCTTTTCAGTTCTTTCAACCCGAAAGAGTCCTTCTGCTTGTGAGTGTCTGCTGAAGACTTTTACTTTCCTCGTGAACCCTTGGTGATATGACCTGAAGCCTAATCGGATTTGTTTATTATACATCACGCGTAGAAAATGACATTACATAGCTGAGTGTGCATGCTAATGGGTCTCCGTATAATGTGCACTTATAACACACACATACGCGCGCGCGCGCACGCATATAAGTGTGTGTGTGTGAGAGAGAGAGAACAGAGAAAGACAGACAGACAGACAAACAGACAGGCAGAGAGAGAGAGAGAGAGAGGCAGAGGCAGACAGAGATAGGTAGATAAATAGATAGACAAAGAAAATGCGGGAGATAGAGAAATAGGCAGAGAGAGAGAGAGAGAGAGAGAAACAAACATATATATATATATATATATATATATATATATATATATAGAGAGAGAGAGAGAGAGAGAGAGAGAGAGAGAGAGAGAGAGAGAGAAAGAGAAAGAGAGAGAGAGAGAGAGAGAGAGAGAGAGAGATTTGGGATTAGAGTAAAAGGAAAGGGGAAGCGGATGAGGACAGAGAGAGAGAGAAAAAAAAAAACTCGTACGCAGAAAACGCAAAAGCGAAGGGCGAAAAACAGAAAACGGGGAGAACAACAGAAACAACACAAAAGCACGTAAGGAAAAGTCGATAGAGAGAGAGAGGAATGACAAGCAGGAGAGGGAAAAATCTTTATCGGGAGGGAAACAACACCGGAAGAAGAATTATTATCGAATCGGGAAGTTGCAACCGTGAGAAAGGAAACGCAAGGATGATAAACTATGTATAATAGTGTCAGAGGAAACGCAACAATGTAAAAAAAGGAAAAGGAAAAAACTATATGATGCGTGGAAGTCCGTAACACGATCAGGGGAATGGATATAAGGCGAGAGAGAGAAAGCATGGTCGTGAAGCGCAAGGATGAGAATAAGTATGAAAGCTGATGGTGATTTTGTCAGGTAAATATGTAAAAAAAGAAAACAAAGAAGAAAAAAGAACAACGCACTTTATTACACCGTTGATGAAAATAAGGATTTAAATGGACAGGGTGAAAGAAAAAAGAAAAAAAAAGAAAAGACTCTTTCACCGTTGATGAAAATATAGATTTAGATCGACGGAGTGAAATATAATCATCAGTACATCTCACTGTTTCCTTTAAAAACACTGAACTTCTCAGAGTCTATGGATGGAAGTCCAGGATAAAGGGTAAGTGAGGATGAGGGTAAGGGCGAGAGTAGCACGGGTCAATAACCCAGCGGGGTCATTACCAACGGTGTGTCTTGTCCCACGGGATCCGAAAACATACATCCACGTGACTGACAACAAAACACAGCACCACGTGATAACCCTTCTCCTCCCCCTACTTACTGGCAAGGCAAATGGTCCATATATACATATAATTTCCCATGGTTTCCTACTCCTTCTTCCGAGTGTGAGTGCACTCTTATTGTCTGCCGTCTCCCTTCTAGGAGTTCCATCGCCAACCAGTGCGTTCGGCCAAGAAATCAATGATGGGGCGCTCAATATTCCCGGTTCTTCTGGCGTACCGGGAACTCACAGAAACCTTCGAAAAAGACCCGAGATGACCGTATTTTTTTTCTTTTTCTTTTTCTTTTTCTTTTGACATATATGGTTTTGGTAATCTAGGACCGGAACCTTCGAAAAAGACTAGAAATGACCGTGTTTGTTTTTCTTTTCTTTTTCTTTTTTTTTTGACATATATGTTTGTGGTAATGTAGGACCGGATCTTCGAAAAAGACCGGGGATAACCGTTTTTTTCTACATGTATGGTTTTGGGAATCGAGGATTTTATGCTTGTATGGAGTTTTTGGCTAGATGAATTCCGGTCGGGGTGGTTTAATGGGGCCGCTGTTTCGTTTTCGCTTTTCTTTATCAAATAGATATTGTAATGGAAGATTATAAATAACTAGAAAACATATTGCACATTATTAAGATGAGTCGATAGAAATAAAAAGGACATCTTACAAGATACAATAGCGAGAAGCAAACAAACAACGAAAAAAAAATAAAAAAATAAGGAATTAAAAAAATATATATATATAAATGAAAAATAATCAATGAAAATAAAATAATCAAAATAATAAAATTTAGGAAAAGAAAAGCGTGCTCCGAGACGGCCCGGCGCTTCCCCGGTCACCCTCAAGGGCCCCTCGACGTACCCTCTGCGACGCCTCAGACACCCGCGTCCAGGGCTCCCGTTACCCTTTCGTCTACGGGAGGAAAAGGGAGATGGAGAGGAAGGAAAGGGAGGAAAAGGGAGGTGGAGAGGAAGGGGAGAAAAAGGGAGGTGGAAAGGAAGGGGAGAAAAAGGGAGGTGGAGAGGAAGGAGAGAAAAAGGGAGATGCGGATGACGGAGGAGAGGGGGGAAAGACAGATCGGAGGAAGGAAGGGGAGGAAAAGGGAGATGGGAAAAGGGAGATGGAGAGGAAGGAAGGGGAGGAAAAGGGAGATGGAGAGGAAGGAAGGGGAGGAAAAGGGAGATAGGAAAGGGAGAAAAGGGAGATGGAGAGGAAGGAAGGGAGGAAAAGGGAGATGGAGAGGAAGGAAGGGGAGGAAGGGAGATGGAGGGAAGGAAGGGGAGGAAAAGGGAGATGGAGAGGAATGAAGGGAGAAAAAGGGAGATGGAGAGGAAGGAAGGGAGGAAAAGGGAGATGGAAAGGAAGGAAGGGGAGGAAAAGGGAGATGGAGAGGAAGGAATGGGAGGAAAAGGGAGATAGAGAGGAAGGAAGGGGAAGGAAAAGGAGATGGAAGGGGAAGGGGGGAGAAAAGGGAGATGGAGAGGAGGAAGGGAGGAAAAGGGAGATGGAGAGGTAGGACAGGGGAGATGGAGAGGAAGAAAGGGGAGGAAAAGGGAGATGGAGAGGTAGGAAAGGGGAGATGGAGAGGAAGGAAGGGGAGAAAAAGGGAGATGGAGAGGAAGGAAAGGGAGGAAAAGGGAGATGGAGAGGAAGGAGGGGAAAAGGAAGATGGAGAGGAAGGAAGGGGAGGAAAAGGGAGATGGAGGGGAAGGAAGGGGAGGAAAAGGGAGATGGAGAGGAAAGGAAGGGGAGGAAAAGGGAGATGGAGAGGAAGGAAGGGAGGAAAGGGAGATGGAGAGGAAGGAAGGGAGGAAAGGGAGATGGGAGGAAGGAAGGGAGGAAAGGGAGAGAGGAAGGAAGGGGAGGAAAAGGGAGATGGAGAGGAAGGAAGGGGAGGAAAAGGGAGAAGGAGAGGAAGGGAGGAAAGGGAGATGGAGAGGAAGGAAGGGGAAAAGGGAGATGGAGAGGAAGGAAGGGGAGTAAAAGGGAGATGGAGAGGAAGGAAGGGAGGAAAAGGGAGATGGAGAGGAAGGAAGGGAGGTTAAAGGAGATGGAAAGGAAGGAAGGGAGGAAAAGGGAGATGGGAGGAAGGAAGGGAGGAAAAGGAGATGAGGAAAAGGGAGATGGAGAGGAAGGAAGGGGAGGAAAAGGGAGATGGAGAGGAAGGAAGGGGAGGAAAAGGGAGATGGAGAGGAAGGAAGGGAGGAAATGGGAGATGGAGAGGAAGGAAAGGAGGAAAAGGGAGATGGAGAGGAAGAAAGGGAGGAAATGGGAGATGGAGAGGAAGGAAGGGAGGAAAAGGGAGATGGAGAGGAAGGAAGGGGAGGAAAAGGGAGATGGAGAGGTAGGAAAGGGGAGATAGAGAGGAAGGAAGGGGAGAAAAAGGGAGATGGAGAGGAAGGAAGGGGAGGAAAAGGGAGATGGAGAGGAAGGAAGGGGAGGAAAAGGGAGAGGGGAGGAAGGAAGAGGAAAAGGGAGATGGAGAGGAAGGGAGAGGGAGAGAGAGGGGGAAGGGAGGAAAAGGGAGATGGAGAGGAAGAAAGGGAGGAAAAAGGAGATGGAGAGGAAGGAAAGGGGAGGAAAAGGGAGATGGAGAGGAAGAAGGGGAGGAAAAAGGGAGATGGAGAGGAGGAAAGGGGAGATGGAGAGGAAGGAAGGGGAGAAAAGGGAGATGGAAGGGAGGAAAAGAGAGGAGAGGGAAGGAAGG
>NW_020869713.1:205864-208364 GCF_003789085.1 Penaeus vannamei | reverse complement strand
TTCTGTCACCCTTAATTTATGCAGGCTCTTTGATAATCCTTTCCCCGCCCTCTAATCTCTCGCTCGCCCTCTCTCTCTCACACTCTCCCCCCCCTCTCTCTCTCTCTCTGTCTGCTGTCTGTCTGTCTGTCTGTCTGTCCTCTCTGTCTCTGTCCTCTGTCTCTGTCTCTGTCTCTGTCTCTGTCACTTTCCTCTCTCTCTCTCTCTCATCGTCTCTCTCTCTGTCTCTCTCATCACTCTCTCTCTCTCTCTCTTCGCTCGTCTCTTCTCTGTATTCCTCTCATCTTCTCTTCCTCCCAGGTCTCTCTCTCGTCTCTCTCCGTCCTCTCTCTCTCCCTCTCTCTTCTCTCTTCTCTCTCTCCTCTCCTCTCTTCTCCCTCTCATCTCCTTCTCTCTCTTCTTCTCTCTCCTGTCGTCTCTCTTCTTCACTCTTTCATCTCATCTCTCGTCCATCTTCTCTCCTCTCTCTTCCTCCCTCTCCTCTCCTCTCCTCCCTCTCTCTCTTTTTCTCTCACTCTCTCTCTCTTCTCAGTTTCCCTCCTTCTCTTCCAATTCCAGCGTTATCATAGTCTCCCTTCTCCTCTTCTATCCCCTTTCATTATTTTTCTCGAATATGAACACCAATGAATAAATAAAAGGGAATATGCGAGTGTGTGTTTCCTTATGCGTGTTTGTTGTGTGTGTGTGTGTGTGTGTGTGTGTGTGTGTGTGTTGTGTGTGTGTGTGTTGTGTGTGTGTTGTGTGTGTGTGTGTGTGTGTGTGTGTACGTGTGTGTGTACGTGGTTTTGCTTGTGTCACTCTGTGTTTGTTCACGTCCAGTGTTCATCGACATAAATCTTAAATAAAGAACCTGTTTCTTCTTTTTCTCATAGTTTCTCTCTTACTGCCCTAATTCTCTCCTCTCTCTCATTTCCTTACTTCCTCTTTCCTCTCTCTCTCTCTCTCTCTCTCTCTCTCTCTCTCTCTCTCTCTCTCTTCTCTCTCTCTCTCTCTCTCTCTCTCTCTTCTCTCTCTCTCTCTCTCTCCTTCCTCCCTCCTCCCTCCCTTTCCTTCCCTCCTCCTCTCTCTTTCCTCCCTCCCTCTCTCATCACGACCCAAACAAGGCAACTATCCGAACGAATCCAGGGCCATAAAACAGGCGAATTATCTGGCCAGTTAAAGCCTTCAAGTTTAGAGTGAATTATCGACCGTTTTGCCCCTTTGCACTCTGCAATGTTGCACGCCCCCCCCCTCCTCTCTCCTCCTCCTCCTCTCTCCCTCCTCCTCCTCCTCCTCCTCCTCCTCCTCCTCCTCCTCCTCCTCCTCTCTCCTCCTCCTCCTCCTCCCCTTCCTGCCGTGACGAAAGTGTCGTTACAACTATGCCGAGGAATTGGTGCGGGGATGCAAATGACGAAGGAGGATGGAGTCAGTAACAGAAACAGTTACAGTGTGTGTGTGTGTGTGTGTGTGTGTGTGTGTGTGTGTGTGTGTGTGTGTGTTGTGTGTGTGTGTGTGTGTGTGTGTGTGTGTGTGTGTGTGTGTGCATATATACATATACACATATATACACACAATGCTTGTTTGTATGTGCGTCTGTGTGTCTGTGTGTGTGTGTGGAGCTTGGTTGTACTTTCCGAGGACTGAAATGAATTCTTGAAAAAAAAAAAATATATATACGTGTGTAAGAGAAAACATTTTAAATATCCTGATGCACGCACAGCACTCACATACGCTCTCCCACAACACAAAATAGACAAACAAACACAAACCCATCAGCACATACACAAACACACACAACAAAACATGCAAACAAACAACAAGTCAAACACACTAAAAAAAAAGAGACACACGCCCCGACACACACATGCACACACACACATATATATCTTCCCCTCTATCTCCTATTTCTGCTCCCCTTTTCATCCCACTCGCGCCTCCCCTGTCTCCCCTCTGTGGCTCCCCATTACTGCCAATATTGAGGGAACAGCAACTCTCCGCTTTTAAAGAGGCTGGGGATGTGTTAGCCGTTAGTGCTGTGCTTGATAGCTTGCCTGTTCGCTGCTGGATTATAAATGGATCGCTTTTCTCGGGCTTTCGGATAATGCGCGTCGTGGATGCGGACTCTCGTGGTTTCCGTTGGGCTGCTTGATTGCTTGTTTGCTTGTTGTTTTTTTTTTCTGGGGAACGAACGAGCGAAAGAGCTGGTTTTCTTTCTCGCTCGTTCTCTCTTTCTCTCTTCTTATGTCTATCTATCTATCTGTCTCTCTGTCTCTCAATCTGTCTGTCTTCTCTCTCTCTCTCTCTCTCTCTCTCTCTCTCTCTCTCTCTCTCTCTCTCTCTCTCTCTCTCTCTCTCATCTCTCTCTCTCTCTCTCGTCTCTCTCGTCCTCTTTCTCTCTCTCTCTCTCCTCTCTCTCTCTCTCTCTCTCTCTCTCTCTCTCTCTCTCTCTCTCTCTCTCTCTCTCTCTCTCTCTCTCTCTCTCTCTCTCTCTGGGGTGGTTGTGTTAAGTGCGTAGTTAGGT